>JZKD02S1415529.1:136755-155552 GCA_000966675.3 Picea glauca
TCAAACCCGATAATAGTAATTAAAGGATTTCTCAAACAATTGATTGGTTTGTTGTCTTTTATAAAAGACTAGTCTTGCTGACTGGATTGGATGCATACATAAATTACTAAAGGATTATAGTTTGATTATTAGTACATGCACGAGAATTGTATGTACTAGCTACACATGCAATTCTTGTACATATACACTAGTATGTATGAGTTTTCATGACTTACTTACTGATAATGTCGGTTAATTGTTATGAATGTGTGAACTGTGTTTCTTTTCCTTGTACCATAAGATACCTTAACTTCGGGATGAAGTTTCCTGAAGGGTGGGTGTATGTAACAACCCTAGTTGAATAAATGTTTAAGGTTTATTAAGTAAAAATTAATTAGGGGATTAATTGTCTTGACATGGTATTAATTAAACAAGATTGGTATAAAGATACTAATTAATATTTATTAATTAATTAAAGGTTATAAGTTTGATTAATTAATTAATTAACTAACTACCTATTATATTCAATAACTTGGGTATTAAATTTAAAAGGGATAATAAGTTATATTGTTTAAATAAAAAATAAAAAAAGGGAGTTACGTACACAGAAAGGGATAAGATATTAATTCAAAGGGGTAAGATATTAATTACGAGGGGATAAGGTAATAAATGGGTGGATAAGGAGAGTAATGACGGAGGGTGAAGTCGGTGAAGGAGGCATATGGAGGGGAAGGAGGTTTACGAGGGGATCATTTTATGGGAGATGGGGAATGGTTTTATGGGGCTCTCCTAGATTTGCAGAGAGGGAAGTTGAGTTTTGGGAGTCGGATTGACTCAGTACAGGCACCGATTTGCTAGAGGTTTTGGGCACGGGGGCCAGGATATCCATATGATATCCTAGAGCTAGGAAGTTACCTATTTGGTAGGGTGGAACTAGGTTTTGGGCAATGTTGGTTAGTGCATCAGCCAGCAGGAAGGCAACAACAAGGCATCAAGGAAAATTAGCATCAGACCCAGGTAATTTAAATTGTGTATTTGTTTAATCTGTTATAAGATTTTATTCTTCATTTTTAAATTTACATGCGTACGTGTTAAAATATTTTGGAATTATTGAACTTTCATAAATCTAGTAGACGTTACTGTCTTGTTGTAGAATTACTAGATGTTAAATTAATATGGCCACTACAATAAGGGAAATATAACAAAATAAAAACCGATATTCATGCCACCAATAGATAGATTGTATAGTGGGCAAACACCAAAGATAAAGGGAGAATTATGGGTCCCCTATTCCTCCAAGGGAGGGCTCTTGAACCCCCAATGATAGAGCTCTTATTACAAATAGAAAACTAAAAGGAAATGGTGAAGAAATCCAAAGCTCATTCACTCAAGAGGTGATGTGAATAGCCCAATGAAATGGTGCATATATGCTCCAATGAGGAAACAGGTTCCTTGCAAGAGAATAGAGGAAGCATAACAATACAAATAGATTCTTGGAAATATAGTGCACCCATGGCCTCTTTTTATATAAAATCTTTTCGGCATTATCCAACCAGTCTATAGTGTGAACAAGGGGCCCTTTAGGGCACCTTTAGGTCTTTGACCAACCCCCCACTCAGATTCAGCTTGGATTTGGGGGTCAAATCGACTTGGGAGATAAACCAAAAGTGGGTGGGAGGCCAACCAAAATCATAAATGCATTGTTCTGAAGTGTGCACGGTCTTTTGCGTCCACAGTCGCGCATCAGGTGCATGTGCGATTTTTCGACATTTTTGACTGGCACACGTGCGCGCACTTCCTTTTCATTTTGAGCGCATGCTGATTTTATAACCAATTGTATATTTTGTGCCCTTTGGAAATGCATTTTTTGGACCATGGATGAGCTAATAGGTGTTTTGGAGATGTTGGATTTCTGTAACCATTTGCAGATGAAATTTCAATGATAACAAATGCCCCTTAATGTGTGAGGTTAGGAGCATACATATAGCTGAATTACATCAATGTTTCTTCTACTAAGAGTATCATTGTAATAATTGAGAGGAATTGTAAGAGCGACCCATTGGAGGGAGAGGGGAACCTGTGGGACCCAAACCTTTTGCTAGGTGTGGAAAAAATAAAATTGTGTACAAATGAGGCGGGCATGCCCCATGATCATGTCATGTAACTAAAAAATGTGTAAGACGGTAATTGAAGTGGTATGTTGATGTAGATAACTGCAATGCCCTCTAGGGTGGTTTGATAATGGAAGAGGATGATTTTGATGGTGAACATACTCTGAAAAGAGGCAATGACACTTGTAAGAAGTGTCGATAATTCACGAGCATTGATAGCTCAACAAATTTCATAGGTCTTCGGAAAATATAAAAAAAACTGCAATAGTCGGAAAGTAAGACCCATTGTAACATGAGATAGAGTTGACGTTGAATGTTATTGGGGTCAATGATAGAAAAGAAAAACAGTGGTTTTCCCTGTGTCATTCCTAGACTCTTCATTGTAAAGGGAATGAGAGTCAAGATATTGTCGCCTTTCTGGAAATTGTACTGATGTTGACAGAAAGGGAGACACGACTCCGAGAAGCAAAGAGCTTCATGAAATCCACTAGATGAGAACATGAACTGATGAGGTGCATGGATGAAGTCAATATGTGGTGAGACTTAAGAATTCCCTTGGTTGGGGATATATGTGAAGTATGAGTGGAAATAATCGTGAAACTGAATCTAGTGTCAGGGGGATGACTAGACGTGGGTTAAATTGTGGTAGAAGCATGAAAAAGTGGACAAACTCAGAGATCAGAGGTATATATACCATGGGATACTCAAATTTTATGGACGAGTTCAATAAGGGTAAGAGGTAAAGAATGCCCCAACCAAGGGTGATAGGGGTTGCATTGCCGGAAAAGGAAGGTCGCTAAGGGAGACAACAAAAATGATGTAAATGCGAGAAACACAGGATTTTTACAATTACCAAATGAATAAATAATAATCTTAGATAAGTGTGCAGATACAGAAACAAGTGCCCCAGTGAAAGATGGCTTGGCTTGTGAGGGCGCAAGTTGCATAGAGAACTAGTGGAGGGTGGGGGGGGCATAGGTGGGTTTCTGTATGAGGTAAGGGAATGGAGGGAAATTTGCAGATGGGAAAATTGATTATGGATGAAATGGAGGGATAATGATACTGAGGAGGCGTAGTCAAATGATAACCAATAGGATATGTCCTGGGAGTCCATTGGGAAAGCTAGAAAAATGAGGAGAAGGAGTATGTGGATGATTCTCGAACATGAGTGAGACTATCGGGACTCCCATCCCTAGGGGGTGAAAGTAGCATGAGTGTCAAAGTGCCAAAAAGGGGACTATGAATGGGACAACTCAAGGAGGGGAGAATGTTATCGGGTGACAGTACTAAAAATGCAGTGGAGGTAAAAGTACTCCAGAGCCGGATGAGGTGTCCTATGGGCGAATGTCAGAGGATGTGATTGGGAGATGGAATGGATATTCAAAGGGAATGAATACATTCCAGTGTCGATCATATACCTGAAGGGTTGCGTTGGTGTGTAATGACCAAGTACCTTCACACATTAAAACCAAATACCCGACGTGAAAAATATCTGAAAATAAATAACATAGAACAATTATTTGATAATTTTGAACATGAGCATGCGTACCTGGGTGGGATGTGAGGAAAAGGATCCTCGGGGGCCAAGTACGAATGGTGACCCAAGGAATGTGACTGTGTAGGGGGAGGGATCCTGATGCCATGGCTGAACACGGATCATAAAATGGATGCTCGGAGCTCCTGAAATTGAGGATGGAATTTTGGAAAAAGGGACTATATATAGCTGTAGGGCCCACATTGCCACCTCATTTGTACCTGCTGCTATAGTGAATTGACGAAAGGTTCGCGAGGAGATTTGGATATTTTGGGAGTTTAATCCAGTCGATCTGGGGTTCGTGAGAGCCAGGTTAGTGGTCTTATCCTCCTACATAGTAATTGGGATTTCTATTGTGGGCAGGGTCATACGAGTGGTCGTATAGAGGGATTTTGTGAGAGTGGTCCCCCTAGTGCATAAGCGATCGAAGGATTCCCATGCTGGGGTGTGCGGATGTAATTGGGATATCCAGGCATGGGGGTGCCTGAATGGGGAAAATAGAAACGCATTGGATGCGTGGCTATTTGAAGCACAGTTGTGCAGGTGTGTGCGACTATTTATCTGGCAGTTATGCATGTGTGCGCAACTGTGTAGCGGACAGGTGCGCATGAATGCAGGTATGTACGTGGGATAGGGTTGCATGCATGTGCCCCTGTGTCATCGATAGTTGTGCATGTATGCACAAAAATGGAAAGAATAGGCGGGCCCGTGAGTGTGCCTATGGGGAAAAACACTGCGCACCTAAGGCAAAGATGAGGGGTGTAAAAAACTTGTATTTGTTGAGATTTTGGCATTTTTATGGGTTGTGATGTCTGATCAAGTACTATTTATGTGGATGTAGGTGACCATTTGAGGATGTTAGTCCACTAGAGGAGGAGAAATTGGGCACGTCTGAGAGAGGCGGTTAGAGATGAGGAACCTGGTGTGTGGGGACCTTTGGAATCTTCTGGGCTACTAAAGTTCTTTGACTGCTCACTATTGTGGGAACGTGAGTACCTAATATAGTTTTTGATATCTATGTGGAGAATTTATCTGTAGTGTTTCATTGTGCGGGGAGAGAAGCTTACATTCTCTGCGAAAGAGGATGTGTATTTCTTGACTGGGTTCCCTTTTCGGGGAAGCCCTCTACCTGTTGATCCCATGTTGTCAGGGGATGGACAGTTAGCTAACCTGGCACAGACATATTGTATCGAGGAGGAATTTATGTCAGGCTCGGTGGTGAGGATTGGGACGATGGACGCCCTTGTGCATCATTGCATTGTAGTGATGATTGTGAGGGTTTACGGATCCCTTTCTACTCAATGAATTAGTGGTGGTCAGATGAGGATCATGCAGAGGGCCCTAGGTGGAGAGCATTTTGCTTGGGGCTTGATGCTATACACCAAGATGATCGGGCAGCTTAACTAGTGTCAAGCTACCAACTCCGGTGATTTTTCCTTTGGGTATATCTTGTTGGCTTAGTTTTTGGAGAGGGTGCCTATGTTGCGCTCAAGAGTTTTGTTGGATCCACCTAGGGCACAAGAGCCACGATTGATGTGATGGGAAAATATCCTAGTTCGACATAGTGGTGGGGAGGGTGGTCATTATTTCACGGCCGAGCTAGCACATATGTGGCATCAAATGTCATAGATCATCCTACGATATCCCTATAGCGGGATGGACTATCATTGGGATTCTGATATGGTCTTACCAACTGGAGAGGTTTGGGACCATAGAGGTATGTTGATGTATTTGGTGTTTTGATTTTTAGATAGTATCGCATATGCTTTATGTATGGATGGATGTTGATGCTATCATTTGTTTGTTGTGTGTGCAGATGTGGGGCCTCAAGGCCGAGAGATGGAGCTGGTTAGAAAGTTGGCTCATGAGGGGCCAGTGAGACCAGCGCGGGAGGATCCACGGGTAGGCGAGAGACATCAGAGGGACAATGTGGGTGTGAGGCCAGCGGATGCAAATAGAGTTGGTAGGATACGATGTTATGATGACCTGGGTGCAAGGCCTTCACGTTCACCTTATACCGAGGCCAGCGAGGTGTTTGAGGACTTTCATCGTCGATTGGAGGTGGTGTTATAGGGAGTGTCTGAGGGCATGTGGACCCATATCTAGGATGAGGGAGTCTTAGAGCAGTGTGTGGGCCTTCCATAGGATTTGTGGACCTTAATCTACAGAGCAGCAGTGGCGACAGTAGAAATGACAGGGCAACTGCCACCTGGACCGGGTGGACGACCAACTGGTGGAGCCTCGTCCCCTGATAGAGGACCTGGTGGAGGTGCTCTAGAGGCACCATGAGTGATCAATATATTTATTTTATTTTATAGATTCCTGTGAGCCTATATGTATAGGGTAGTGTAACACCTATTTATGTACCTATATGGATGAGGTGATTCACCAGCCCACAGGCGATGTACATGTTGTACTATTTTTTTAAACATTGATGGCATGTTGATCAATATATATATATGGATATACATTGTTTGGATATTTGTGATGTTCACATGTGATGATGCTTTGTGATGTTTTTTATGATGTCTAATCTATATGCTGTGACATACTTTCAATGGTTTATGTATGTGTAAAAGTAGCTTGATGTGATAAATGCCAGTCTAACACTAGGTTAGCCATATTATCTGCTATTTGATTGCATTTTCGTGGAATATGTGTAAATGTGATTGAATAAAAATGTCGAGATAAAAGTCTAACTTGCAGTTATTTGTAGAAGAGGCATGGATCGTGGACACGGTACACATTGTTGACCTGCAGGACGACGAGCTGGGAATCCAGGAAGATGCTAAGGTGGCAAATGTGACTGGCCTCAGTAAGTATACCAATGATGACTATGTATTATGCTTGGTTGTTGGTTGTTGAGCATAAACATATGCCTTTGGAGTGGAGTAGTTCATGTGAGGGGGAATAGAGGGCCCAAGCGGCCGAAGAGATATTGTGTGTCCAACAACTAGCTCCATCAGCATAACCGATGTGGTAGGCCAATGGAGGATGCATCTGTCAATAACAAAAATGGTAGATCAACCATAAGGCATGGAGGGAAAAAAAGAAGATTAAAAAATGCTACAAAACGTGTACAAAAAGAAAAATCCTAGTGTATAATGACTACGCTTAGGCGTAAAATTTATTTAAGTACAACCTGTTGATGGATTCTTTAAGAGGGTAGCCTTCGGGAGAGACCACGATGTAGGTGCCTTTAGTGAGGTAGTGTTGAAAGATGTAGGGTCCATGCCATAACGACTCAAATTTTCCATGGCCGAGGGTATCGTGGGTGATATCATAGGCAAGGACGAGGTATCCTTCGTTAAATGAATGAAGGTTGACATGGAGGTCAAAGGTGGCCTTTGACCAATTTTTAGATGCATCATTTTTTTGTAATGAAGACCGACGATCTTCATCCAGTGACTATAACTTCAATACAAAAAAAGCACTGCTACATTGGGGTAGTGTCAAGTAACAACTCAATAGCGGTGTGTAAGGTGGGAGTTTCGCACTCGATGGGGAGAGTGGATTTGACCCCATGAATTTCCCACGGTGCTAAAAACAACATATGATGCCAATTTGTCTTATGTTTATTGATAGTACGTTGCAACATGGTTTTAAGGACCTTGTTGACCGCCTCTACTTGTCCATTGGACTAAGGATAGTAGGTGGAAGCGAACTCATGGGAGAAGCCTAACCAGGAGGAGAGTTTGACGAAGATATCATTCTCAAAGCGTTTCCCATGATCGGAGACTAACTATAGTGGGACCCCAAAGCGGGAGATGACGTAATTAAAGAAAAAATGTTTTGTAGTGTCAGCAGTGTTGTTGAAGGTGGGCATGGCTTCAACCCACTTGGTGAAGTAATCGACTGCCACAATAATGTACTTATGTCCATTGTTGGATGGAGGGTTACAAGTCATGAAGTCAATGCCCTATTTTCAAAAGGGGTCGGCGGTGATGACTGGGTGTAAAAGAGCGGGTGGCGCTCAGGCTTTGTGGGCATAAAGCTGGAATTTATCATAGTGTTTCATGGTGTGGATACAGTCATGAAATAATGTGGGCCAGAAGTAGCCTGCTTGAATGATTTTCTGGGGGGTGGACATCCCTGAGAGATGGCCTCCGCAAGCGTCGCTATGGAAATCATTGAGAATTTTGTCAGCTTCATCGATGGTCAAACATCGACGAAGGATGGTGTCGACCCCTCATCGATATAAGATGTCACTGATAAGGATATATTGAGGGGATTGATGGCGAATATGCCAATGATCGTTCCTAGAGAGGTGATGTCCAAACTTCTATCTTTCGAGGTAGATGAGGAAGTCGTCATACTAGGGATCACTTGAGGGGTTGTAGAAGAGGTGTTCGTCAGGGAAGTTTGTATTGACGGGTGAACTGGTAGTCTCTGAGGGAAATGTCATAATGCATTTGGTGAGTATAAGGGATTTCTTTCTCTTGGGTATTGAAAATTCGAGGTCGTACTCCTAAAGGATGATGATCCATCGACAAAATTTACCATTAATTTGTCAACGACTGAGAAATTATTGCATGGGGTTGGAATCTTCTATGACTTTGGTAGTGTGAAGAAGGATGTAATGGCGCAGTTTCTGGACTACAAGGACAACTACAAGGGTGTGTTTATCTTCATGATTGTACTTTATAGGTGGTCTTGAAATATTTTTACTAATATAGTAAATGACATGCTTATGACTATCATCCCCTAATTAAATGAGAACTCATGCCACTAAGACGGCTGAGGCCGATAAGTACTAATCAAGGGGGCGTTGGAGAGAACCTCTTTTAAATCATCAAAAGAAGTTTGTGCATGTTCATCCAATTGGAATGGGATATCGTGACACAATAAACGAAGGAAACTGTGTGCACGAGTGGCGTAATCGGGGACAAAGCATCGTACAAAGTTATCTTTTCCTTATAGGATTTGGAGTTGGCATAAATTACGAGGTGGTGAAATTTTGGTGATGGATTGGACCTTGAGGGGGTCGACGGTGATGTTGCATTGGGAAACGATGAACCCAAGGAGGTGGCCGATGGTGACGCAAAATACACACTTGAGGGGGTTCAAGCGTATTTTTTTACTGACGACACCTATGAAATATGACGCATAAGTCATCTATATGTTAAGTGTGTTTCTTATAGTGAGCGGTGATATCGTCTAAGTAGGCAAGGATGATGCAAGGTAGATCATGAAAAATGTATGTCATGGCCCATTGGAATGTCGCACCGGTATTCTTGAGGCCGAAAGGCATGACACGATATGAAAAAGTACCCCAGGGATTAGTGAATGTGGTTTTGTACTGATCGGTTGGGCAAACTGGGATTTGGTTATAGCCAGAGAAACTGTCCATGAAGGAAAAAGCCTCGTGGCTGTCACAATCATGGATAATTTTGTCTATAAAAGGCATTAGAAAGTTGTCTTTGGGACATGCGTGATTGAGATCATGAAATTCATTGCAGACCCGAATAGTGCCTTGTTTTTTGTTGACAGGGATGGGGTTGGAGACCCATGGTGTATATGCGATGGGGTATATGAACCCTGCAATGCGTAATTTTTCAATCTCAAATTTGATGGCTGCTGCTTTGGATGGGTGTAATTGGCGTTTCTTTTGTCGTACATGGGTGATATCATGCTATGTGTCTATCCAATGTTTGACAATAGAGGGATCGAGGCCTGACATCTCTGTGTATGACCAGGAAAAAATGTCCTATATTCATGGAAGAGTTATTTGTAGGCTATGAGTTCTTCAGGAGAGCATGCGATGCCAATGATGACTTCCTCTATGATTGCAGGTTTGATGGAAATATCAATTTTGACAGTGGGGAAAATGTTAGCCATGTTTCCTTCTTCAAAACAGATAGGAATAGGGATAGGAATATTGACTCGGGGGCTCAAAGAATTTTTGTGAGAGAAAGAGTGCTCTGTGATGGAGAGAATTCCATCGGAAATCGAGGGTAGTTAATTACTCGAGAATTTCTTCGTCACAGTGGAACTAGTGACAATATAAGGGATCCCGGGGAGTAACATTGGTGGATGTTAGTGTATGATTATCTTCTGGTGGTGAATATGTAGGGGAGGCACAAGGTGGTAGCGATGGTTGGTTCAACATAAACCATATATCGAGATACTAGGGATTGAAAATTGTAGTTGGGCGTAAGATTTTCATGGGGAAATGAACAAGAGAATTGGGGGGATTTGGGGGAAAATACTCATATAATCTATCTATGAACCATGGAGGAGTGGGAAGTGCCTCAGGTTCAGGAGAGAAAATATGAACAACATCACGGGATGGAGTAGGGATAGTCACTAGGACCTTTGGCTGTGAAGTAGGTGTAGGATTCTGAATAAGGGCCATTTGGCGATGCCTGTATTCAAGGATCGTAGGACATTGGTATGTGAAATCATTCAATGATTCACAGAGAGAGAAAGGGAATATCATTCGTTCGTGAACTGAAGTCGTGACATAGTGGATGTCTGTGATAGTATTACTTGATGAGGCAGATGGGGAGGACTCTTGTTAAAATCTTTGGCATACTGTCGTTAGCATTTGTCAAAATTGAGGTAGTGCAAGGAAATCGTGGGTGTAATGGCCATACTTTGAACAGATGGCATAGGAAAATTTGGTTCGCAACCCTCTATTACCTGTAGTTGGATTTGTGGTGGAGGTACTAAGTGTGTTGGGTGTAGTGATGAGAAGTTTGGTTTATCGAGGAAGTCGTATTAAATTGAGTAACTTAGGGAGAGAGGGACATCGATTGGAGGGGTGTCCTTCTTTCTCACATAGTGCACAAGGAAGTTGAACTCGGGGGGGAAGTAGAGTGGTGGGATATTTCTTCTTTCTTCTGCCCCCAATTGTGGAGGTGGTGCTAGCGAGTGGGGGTGAGGGTGGTGCGGTTGGAGTGAGGATTGGTTTCTGCATTGGGATTCCCTCTATTTAGGGAGGGAGGGATGGTTGAGGAACCATCTCAGATGGGTGAAGATATCAAATTGGGATGCCAAGAACCATGTTAGGTAGAGTAAGTGTTGCAGCTACCTGGAAATCTTGTATGCCCGATGGGGGGTAGAAGAAGGGGATTTCAGTAATGGATTGTGGGATTGTCTCCCAAACTGGGATGTGACCCTGGGGGAGAGGGATATCGGGAACAATTGGTGATGGAGATTTCTTAGAGGATTCTTGAGGTATGATCTCTACGACCAGTGTGACGTCACGAAGTGAAGAAGCCTCGGTGGGAGGAATGGTATCTCCAGTGCTAGTTATGTTAGAAGAGATGACGCATACTTGAGCTGAGGGATGTATGAGCGGGAGTGCTTTGTGGTATGTCCCTAGCAAGGATGGATATTTGAAAATGTGGGGGCCCATATTGACGAGTGGGTAGACGTTGGGATTAGTGTGGACAAAAGGAAAGATGTTATCGATGTTGGAGGAAGGGTTAGGCTCGTAATGTGAAACCTGATCGATGGTGATGATCTTCCCATTGTGGGGGAACATCATCATTCGAAACACAGAAGAGGTTATTGCCTTCATAGCATACATGTATCTACATCCGAACAAGATATTTTAATCGAGTGGGGCGTCGATAACTTCAATGTCAATAAGGATGGTTTTTCCCCCAAGTTCGACGAGGACATTTCAAAAGAGCCCTTCAAGAGAGGATGGTCTTCCATCATAAGCTCTCAAAGTGATGGTGTATGGTATTAGCTCGGGAGAGCCCGATTTCTTCCATACAGTTTTGGACATGATGCATGTGGATGCACCTTCATCGATTATGCATCGATGAACTGTGATGTCCCAAATTTTGACTGGTATATGGAAAGATAACAAAGCGGGGAGATGGGATTCTCCATAATCTAGATCAAATGTGATGATTCTAGTATTAGCAGGGTCGACTACCCAGCAGGGAGGAGAGTAAGGACTTCTGTTGAGTGGGACAGATTTGGAGGACTTCCAAGACTGACATGGCAGCAGGGGTTTGTGCTAGGTCATCAACCAAACTTTAATTGTTTGTTTCCCTAGCTTGAGGGTTGTTGGCATTCCGATGTAAGGGGATACGAGGAATACGAAGGGGGGTCTCAGTGTTTGGATGAAAAATCATTAGAGTTGGTCCCATTGTAACCAGAACTACGTCCGATGTGGTGGCATTAGATTTAGGGGCACGCTGTATTGACGACTGCGCATTTGTAGAATAACTTCCTCTTCACTAGTGAGGAGGATAGTGTGATCCGCAGGGGTGTCAGGGTTTTGATACTATCCCATATGTGGTTGGGTAGGGTGCATATTTTGTTGGGTGTTCATCACACCTTGGTGTGGAATTCAATTTTGCAACACCATTGGGGGTGGTTGTTGCACATACTATTGTGGGGCTTGCTGGGGGGTAGGCGGTACTTGGGGATGGGGTCTATTCATGGATTCTTTCATTTGTTTAAAGTCAACAGTTTGGGGGAAATGGTGAGTATAATGGCCATACTCACCACAAAGGGAACAAGGGAAGTTTGTCTGGAGGTTGTTGTTATTCTTCCCTTGGCGTTTGTTGTTATTTCCCACTTGGGGTTCTGGTTCCCTTGATTCTGATTTCCCCCAACAGGTTGGTTTTATTGGGGGTTATTTCCTCCTGGTCCGGGATCATTATTGTTTCATTTTTTTACTTTCTTTTTGGCATTATTTGACTGATGGGCCTGATTTGTTGTATTCATTTGTTCAAAATTTTGAAACTGCTGAATGGGAGAGGGGTGAACAAAGTTAACCTCGACATGTGGCTACCCTAGTGGTGGGGCCATGGGTTGGGGAGGGACAAGAAATGGAAAGTATAGATTATTTTGTGGCAATGATCCGTATGGTACATATGAAGGTGTGATGCTTTGACTAGTGCTCAGGGTGTAAGTTGAGGTAGAGGGGGTACCATAACTTGGCTTTATAGCTGGACGCATCATGGGTGTTGATGCGGGTCTACTCGTGGGTGGAGGGGGTACCATAGGGTATGGTTGTTAGTAAGGGGGAGGAGGGTAATAAGGGGGTCCGTCGTATATTGATGGATGGTGGGGTGTACCGTACATGGGTGGGGGTTGGATGTACGGATTGTGGTGTGTTGTGACACCAATCAATCTATCCGCTGAGTGAGACATCCCAAGTTTGTCTTGGCCAAATGGCACAGGTCTTGGGATGTCAGGTAGTATTGTGTATAAGTATCCTAACTGCACGTAAATGAGGTCATACTGATGAGCTTTGCTGATGGATTCCTCTTCAGATTGGGGGAAGGTGGAGGCTACATCCTTGTCAAGGAGGGAGACAAGTGATCTGAGAAACCAATTGAGGCATTGTTGCTTCGTGGTTTCTGCTTTGCATAAGCTACATCGTCGATGCCATTCGTGAATGTGGTCAGCAGTATGTGTGGCTAAGGTTTGTTTAAACTCTGACAGAAGTTAGAGACCATTTTCATGGTGGATTGGTAGTTGAAATAAGGTAAAAAATGCTTTGGCCAATGATTCAAAAGTCACATGGGACCCTGATTTTTCATCTACATACCACTTGTTTGATGGGCCAATGAGTGTTTGTTAGAATAACATTAATTAGACGTAGTCGTCCATGATGTTGTTTGAAGATAACCATAAGTGGAAAGTCATGACATGGTTGGCAGGGTCATCTCCTGCCTTTCCTTCAAATTTAGAGATGTTTGAAGGTAGTTTAGTGGGCATTGCAGGCCATGTGGGGTCGTGTAATATAGGATCATTTGTGAGCTTGCTTAGATCTAGTATGTTGAGGGAGGCCAAGTATGGAATATAGAGTGGTGGTGGAGGATTAGTTCCAACCATGGTTTGAGTGGTTTGTGTATCTAACCCGTGAGGGGGAATAGGTGGGGTGGTACTTCCTCCTTGGGAAGAAGTGTGTCCCCAACTTCCTTGTAAAGGAAAGCTAGTAGATGGTTGACCTTGGGAAGTGGACCCAAGTAAAGTGGAACAAATAAAATTTGATCCCAATACAGTATCAGTCACGGGGGTGTGAGAGGGTTGAGCCGATGAGTTGGTAAGACTAGGAACTCCTCCTCAAATAGGAGAGATTTTGTAAGAGTCTGGAACAATAGGGGTTATGTGGATCCCCTATGATGTCCGACTAGCAAAAGGAATGTGCAACTAGTGATGAGAGTAATAAATGAACAAGAGAATTTGTATAACTTGGATCTTCACAATATATCTCACAATCGTTTTGTAATCACAAGATCATCATACATAAATCAATTTGACAAAGAAGCATATATGTGGGTAGGTGGATTTTTTCCACGTGGGAGAACAAAGAAAACAAATGCTCATGTCCTAAAAGACGTAATGTCCTTCCTCTCAAATAGCATTGGACCTTCCAATAGCACTCAACAGAGGAACTAGTGAAGGATGAAACAATTAGTTATAACGAGGGGTAGATGGTGCATATCCTAAAAGAGCTGGCGATATTTCCTAATAGCCACACAAAATATGATCAAGGTGCAATTGCAGCCCACAATTGCCACTTGGGTAGATGTCCTAAAATTTTGTCACTAGGTACCTCGATGAAAGTGCGACATTTAAATTTGCAACTTCATAAATGGGTCACAGGTTGGATCCCTTCCAAGAGGTGGATTCCTCAAGGGGGGATGCACAGAACAACCGGACCTCGGCCTTCGACCCTACACGGGTATCTCACTGCCTTATGGTGTTGGGAACACTTCACTTGGAGGATTTAAATTTCCCTATTTGACAAATTCTAATGTCTGAAGATGTGAGAACCAGATAACGGGGAGTTATTTGGATGCCTATCCTTGATATTCTACCTAGACTAAAAACTTTCTTTTGGCACCTCCTGTGGAGGAAAGCTTAGTGTGTTTTTAGAAAAAAATTAGATGTGGTTGTTTGTGAGATTGGGGGTTTGAACCAATCTCGTTCAAATTAAGTGGGAGTGGATAGTTCCTTCAAGAAAAGGGTGGGGCATTTCAGAATCCCTTTTGGGGTAAACTTACTTCAACCTCCACAATTCGAGATGAAACTATGTGAGTGAGTAGTGACTTTGTGTGTGAGCAAGTGATAAAAATGTGCCAAATTTTTAATAAGTTAGGTGTCACCTTGCAGCATGTGGACTTCATGTGGTCCTTACAAGTCTTGAATACCTATCTTACCATATACCATTGGTACAACCTTCCAGAATTTTGAAGTCCCTAGAGAACTAGCATGTGGACATGTGGGTCCTTACCTATCCTTTGAACTCCCTAATGTGATTTAATCTAAGAAAGCTTCAAAATACTCTCCTAGATTGTGGACATGTGGGCATGTATGGGCCCGCTACAATAACCTTTAAACTCCCCTAGTGATGTAAACTAAGAAAGTAGCTTCAAACTATCCTATCTTTACAACATGCGGGCATGTATGGGCCCTTACAAATTTAAGATGTTTTTGGAAAGAAACTAAGAGGATTCCCAAAGGGGGCTGTTGTCCTCTCCTAAATATTTTGTCTTTAAGAGAGATGAACTCTTCCTTCAATCATTTTTCTGATTCTCAAGATCGCTCTATGGTGCAAGAGAAGAGCATACTCTATGATTGATTTTTGATTTTTGGTCCTGATGCAAGTGTTTATATATGTGATATTGAATGATTCCAACTTAATTTTTACAATCAAAGCAAGCCATCCATGTGACAAAATGAAAGAAAAAAGAGGAAAAATATGGAGAGGGATTCTATGTGTGGTGCATATTGCAATTTGCATAGAATAAATATTTAGAAGGCTATGGGCCTTCAAAAATACCACAAAAAACCCTTACAATGTTGAATTTATGGAAAGATGCACA
The DNA here is from genome assembly GCA_000966675.3 of Picea glauca. Classification (NCBI taxonomy): domain Eukaryota; kingdom Viridiplantae; phylum Streptophyta; class Pinopsida; order Pinales; family Pinaceae; genus Picea; species Picea glauca. The sequence goes on from JZKD02S1415529.1 coordinate 152,184, forward strand.
GGTCACAGAGTAGACAGAGGCGCATGTGGCACCAATGCACAGATAAACAACAATGTGTTGGTGCACGTGCGCAGAATGCACTGAGGAGAAAATTTCTCTTGGTGCACATGCTCGGAAGGACCACCTGTGGGCTAAAAAACCAGTTCACTTTTTGATACACGGATAGGAAGAAAATTTCGGATGAAATTCTCTTATCTCAGCTCTGAATTTAGATTTTTGCAGGCAGTCTTGGGCTAGTTATGATCCCTGCAAGTCAAATAAACCAAAAATAAGTGCTCAAACAACCCAAATGAGGAGGAAATTGATACCTATCCCCAGTGGAGTTGTCAATCTGTTGTATCCTTTTCGTCACCTAAATGAGCAAAATAAGGACACTTACAAGTCCAGTTGGGTTAGCTATACATGACATAAATGAGTGCAAGAGTTAGAAACATTAAGCACAAGAAACAAAGAAACAACTAAGCTAACAACAATTAAATAAACTAAACTAAAGTGCCTAAGAGAAATAGAACAAAAGAAAAACCGATATTCATGCCACCAATGGATAGATTGTATTAGTGGGAAAACACCAAAGAGAAAGGGAGACTTATGGGTCCCCTGTTCCTCCAAGGGAGGGATATTAAACCCCCAATGATAGAGCTCTTCTTACAAATAGAAAATTAAAAGGAAATGGTGAAGAAATACAAATATCATTCACTCAAGAGGTGATGTGAATAACCCAATGAAATTGTGCTTATATGATACAATGAGGAAAGAGGTTCCTTGCAAGAGAATAGAGGTAGCATAACAATACAAATAGATTCTTGGAAATATAGTGCACCCATGGCCTCTTTTTATAGAAAATCTTCGAGGCATTATCCAACCGGTCTTTAATGTGAACAAGGGGCCCTTTAGGGAGCCTTTAGGTCTTTGACCAGCCCCCCACTCAGATTCAGCTCAGATTTGGGGGTAAAATCAACTTGGGAGATGAACCAGAAGTGAGTGGGAGGCGGACCAGAATCATTAATGCATCGTTCTAAAGTGTTCGTGACTTTTTGCATTCATAGTCATGCATCAGGCGCATGTGCACTTTTTCGTCATTTTCAACTGGCACACGTGTGCACACTTCCTTTTCATTCTGAGGGCATGCTGATTTTATAACCAATTGTATAGTTTGTTCCCTTTGGAAATGCATTTTTTGGACCATGGATGAACTAATAGGTGTTTTGGAGATGCTAGATTTCTGTAACCATTTACGAACAAAATTTTAGTGATAACACTTGGCTTGTTTCTATTATAATAAAAGGAATCATAAGGATAGAAATTTTGGAGATCTAGAAGGCCAAGAAGCCCATGTATGAACTATTGTCAATATTCCAAATTTATTGGACATTGGGAGGAAAACTTTTGGAGGCTTCACCCATAATTCCATTCCAAGAATTGAACAACCAAGAATAAATATTCTTTGAGAGTCAATGTCAAGGGGAAAGAAGAGTTGTTTGCACTAACATCCCAAGGAGTAGTTGTTGTTAATGATCTATTACAATAAAAAATGTCATCTGTAGCCATGAGATGGACATTACATTTATGACAAATGGAGATTATATTCAACTCTTATCTTCCATCTTGCAGTAGAGGCACCCTTTCTTGGAGATTTTTCAGAGGGTTCTTGAAGGCAGAGAAGAACAAGTTTGAAGGGAGATGTAAATTTTGGGGACCAAAAACTTGCAAAATGGGGAGGTGTGATACAAATTGGATCCTTGCAAAAATATATTTTAAAACTTTTTAATAATCATTTCATTGTTTTCCGCAAAGTTGATAAAATGTCCAAAATTTTCTTAGAAGTTGAAACAAACCATAATTATGGTTGGCCTTCTAGGAAGTGCATTAAGAAATCAAGGCTATGGAGAAAAAGGGCATTGAATGGAACAAAAGAGATAAGAGACTAAGAGTAAATGAATAAGCGAAATTATGGACGAGAGAGCTCTAAGCGGCAATCAACTCAAAGATCAAAGGACAAGGAAGACATTATGTTTGGCCACCCATGAGAAAAGGTTGTTGAGTTCAATCCACCTATACATTTGTTTTTTCTAGTGAGTAATAATGCATAAGGTTTCTATGCATAGCTCACCCTTTTTTTAATCAATTCCTCTTAATAAAAAACCCTATAGAACTTGGTTTTCCCATTCGGATTTCTAGTGTAAGAAAAAATATCTATTGTCTAATGGTGTTAATGAATATGTATATTTGGTGTAGCTAGTTTAGGTTTTAATATGTCTTTTCATTTTATGTAAACCACAAGATTTATAACAGATTTGTATTGTAATCCTAGATATATTCATTGGTTTAAATTATTGGTTGAGAGTAACATTGGTTCATTGGTTAATGACATTCTTTAGCTAGTCTTGCAATTTTTTCTTGTTGGATGTTCATTAGTTTTTGGTATAATGAGTACACAAAATTTCAATTAGTTCTAGTACCATGTATGCTACAACATTGTTGTATTGACTTATTGTTCACTTTTTTTATCACTATGGTATAGATACAACACTACCAAAAATCTTCCATTCAATGTGTGGAGAGAAATTGCAGTTTGAGAATCATATTGAGGAGCTTCTGTCGAACAGAGGTATGTCTACTAACTAAAGCAACCGAGTAGTCAAAGAAAATATGACGATTCATTATTCTTTATGCTTGTTGGTGATTAGCATGAAAGACCATTATTTATTTCTGCAGAGATTTATGTTGATGAAACAGAAACGCCATAGGCCTACTATTTACAAACCGAACATGTTCAGTGATATATTAGGCATGGAACATATAACTGAGTGTTCTTTTCTAATAGAAAAAATCTCAATCGATTGAGAGCTTATACTTCGATTGAGCTATAGATCTTGATCGAGCTCTATATATTGATTGAGGTACCTTTATTTTATAAATAAATGAAACATGGGCCCTTGAATTAGGTACGGCACCAATTTATGTGGATTTTATGAACTTTATAGGATATGGTAATGAAGCAAACAATTTTATACATAGCCCTGAATTTGGAGATAATGGAATAAAAATGATATAGAAAAGAGTGTTAAGAAACATTTGAGATAGTCATGGTAAATTTTGTGAGATCCATGATGGGTTAATTATTTAGAGAAACATGGAAATGTTATTTTTAGGTGGAGAGAGGAATGAGTTGAAGCTAAGAGTAATCGAGTGAATCTAGAAAGAATAGTGAAGCACATGCTTTCTCAATTTTAATTGGGGTATTAAGAAAAGTGTAGGTTATTTCTAGATGGTAATCCTTTTAGAAAGAACAATTGAGTTATTTTGTAAAGAAACAATCTTACTTAAGGATTGTATTATATATATATATATATATATATATATATAGAG
>JZKD02S1415529.1:181945-196867 GCA_000966675.3 Picea glauca
AGACCCTTGGGATGTATTATAATAATAATAGAAAGGGATTGTGGCTAGATTTACCTTTGGAATTTAGTATCTCATTAAATTGGTATAAGAAGGGAGAATAGTATCTTCTTAATGAGTTTTAAGTGGTGAGTAATTTAATGAGTTGATGAGTTATTAATGTCTCACTAATGCTTCCGCCTTAATGTGATAACCAGGTTAGCTGTTATATTAAAGGTTGTATTATTGTCATAATAAATGCCTTGCTATAATACCTGTCGATATCTTGTGATTGATTAAAAATACACTTCCAATGTAATATGGTAATAGTAGTGAGTAATCTAATGAGTTAACAAGAATTCACCCTTGAAAGTTGCCTTAATGAGATAACTTTGTTAATTGCGATATTGATGATTTGTCTTGTCATTAGCTTAGTAGGCATTAGTCTTCTTGTGTCGGGAGGGATGTAGACACCTCCATGTTCCTCAGAACAGTTGCCAGCCCTGAGACCTTAAATGGTTAAAATCGATGGGAACCTGGGCTCGAGCATTGCTTATGTGTCTTGGAGGTCCTAACCATTGTAAGGTAGGACAGGTGAGTAGTCAAACTTATTATTTGTTAGTTGATTGTTGTTCATTTCTAGCAGATGTTGATGTGTGTCTTAGATCTTTATGTTGATACCGCAACTTTATGCATCATGCATCGTCGTCATGAGATGACACAGAGTATAATGTCTTGTTACCCTTGTACACACGCACACACACAAAATAAAAAAAAATAAAAAATTGCACTTGTTATAAGAGGTTGTTGTCGTAATGAGGAGGCATGTTACAGAAACAAACACCTGGTGAGGCTATGCTCACTTCTCTCTATTATTCAATGAAGACCGATTACATTCTTAAATAGGAAAAGACTCTACTGAGTCGGTTACATGCAAACCAAAGAAAACAAGACTCTCAACTATGAACTGAATCTTAGAACTAGCGCTTACAACTCGCACTTACTCCATTATTTCCAAGTCACAAATCCAAGTCTTTTTCTCAAAATATCCATGGCTAAATGTGACTGTATTTAGTATTCACCGCGATGCCACCACTCTACATATATACGTAGGATTCATGGGTTTTGGCCTTTAATACATTCTCCATCTATGCTTAATGCATTAACATTAAAACAAATGCATATTGGTGTTACATTGAGATCACTAAGGTGTTTGATAGTAATATAGTTAATTTTATAGTTAATGAGTGAGATACATTTTAACCTCTGATTTATTCAATAATAAATATCATTTCAATATTAAATATCATTTTAAATCTTTGTATTGTTAATTTTATAAAACTAAAAATTCACATATAAATATTCAATATTAACTACTATTTTAAATCATGTGTTATTTAAAATGTATTTAATTAAATTATATTGATAATTTTCTAAAACTTAAAATTCATAAATATATATAGACATATTATGAGACAGTTTTTTTTAAGAGATTTAGACAGTTAGATTACTATACGAAGAAGACCCAATTTGCCCCCATGCTTGGGAAGACCTTGGACCTTGGACCTAATTTTAACATCCCATCAAGTGATACTCAAGATTTAGATTTTATTGTTATATAGGTTGGTGAATTTCTAAGTTTATAGATCATTTTTTCGATAATTTCGTGTATCCTTGATTTGACATGGCCGGCACTAGTATTTGGGGAACAATCCCTCTTAGTTACATCATTTCAACTAGGGGTATTAGTGTTCTCATGGGTTATGAGCCTAACTAGTGTGATTTTTAGTTCCATCAATCTTCCTTTGAGACACATAAACTTATATTTGGTAACACATCCTATTAATCCTATTATTCCACCTATATTTCCTAGTTTTAGGATACCAGTTGGGGGTACTAGTACCTTATATAGTATATTTGGCTTCAAGATTAGAAGTACTCCTAGGTTTGTACCTTATATCGAGAGTGGGTTCATTCCTTCTTATGGAATCCTATTTATAGTTCCTTTGTTCCTAACGTGGGATTTCCTTTCGTTGAAAAATTTATCTTGAATTATTGATATCAAATGCCTTTAGGTTTCAACCATGATGGTGGAAATATAGTATGGTGAAGTTAATGAGTGGAAACATGACACATATTGGGATGCTATCTAGGTCATCCTACAAAAACCCTCTGAGTCTCAACGCTGCCTATTTTCCTTTCTTTGAAACACTTAAAATTCCTTGATCTATAACACAATGCAAGACTATCCAACCTAGCCTCCTATCTCAACTAAGTTACCTCTAGACATTACAAAATTTAGTGGTAAGCCTAGAGAAGACCCACCAAAACACATGATGAGTTTACATCTATCATGTTCATTGAACTCACTTATGGATGATAGTATTCATTTATGGATTTTCCAATACACCTTGACAGGGGTTTCCACAAAGTTGTTCATTGATTTGCCACATTTTTCCCACAATGACTTCTCATCTTTAGCAATTTGATCACTTTGGACATAATTTCAATTACCATACTATTTTGAGACTCGGAAAAATCTTCTAAAATCACTTTGAAAAACTACATCCACCCACATCTTTGATCATATTCATGAGTGGATAACAATATGTCAAATGAACAGAGTTGAAATCTTTCATTGCTTATTAGTTGATTCACTTGTAAAATATTTTTTTCCAAATATTGTTAAATATGTTACTTTGTAAGCGTCAATGACTAAGGAGCAAGTTATCCTAAAACCCCTAAAACTAGACTTGGTTTATTCCAATATAATATATTGTATGAGATTATATCTAATGCACCATTGTCCAAGACCAATCCCACAAAACCAATTCCATGACCTCACATCGATGGTGTGATTGGTTTTGTAGGAATTTTGTAGCCCAACAAGTGATTAATCAAATGGGACAAGTTTCCCTATATTCTAATACACCTTTGGCTGCATAGTACACATAGAATGCCTGGATCCCTACCTAAATATTTGATTTCCATTTAGTACAGATGAAAGATCCAAAGGGAAACAAGCATCATGGAGGAGAAAGTAACGTAAGAAGAAAAATTCTAACTCTAGATAGGGTCATATAACTAAAATGAAACCAATAATTCTACCGTGGGAAAGAAAGAAAAAAACAAAGTGAAATTCCATTTCAATATTTTTAATGTTTGTAAGGGAGATCACCTTACACAGTAATATCTCAAGTTGGATGAGATTCATTGATGGATGGCATAGTGGGAGGCTCATCAACCATATGGCATAGTTGGAGGAAATGCTTACTAACCTATTTCCTTCACAAGGGAGACACATTTTTTCTTATAGTTCTAACCATGCACCTCTACAAAGGGAAAATTAGGGTGCCCCTCCCCANTGATTTGATATGACTGACACTAGTATTTGGGGAACAATCCCTCTTAGTTACATCATTTCCACTAGGGGTATTAGTGTTCTCATGGGTTATGAGCCTAACTAGTGTGATTGTTAGTTCCATCAATATTCCTTTGAGACACATATACATATCCTTGGTAACACATCCTATTAATCTAATTATTCCACCTATATTTCCGAGTTTTAGGATACCAGTTGGGGGTACTAGTACCGTATATAGTAGATTTGGCTTCACGATTAGAAGTACTCCTAGGTTTGTACCTTCTATCGAGAGTGGGTTCATTCCTTCTTATGAAATTCTGTTTATAGTTCCTTTGTTCCTAACGTGGGATTTCCTTTCGTTGAAAAATTTATCTTGAATTATTGATATCAAATTCCTTTAGGTTTCAACCATGATGGTGGAAATATAGTAGGGTGAAGTTAATGAGTGGAAACATGACATATATTGGGATGCTATCTAGGTCATCCCGCAAAAACCCTCTCAGTCTCAACGCTGCCTATTTTCCTTTCTTAGAAACACTTAAAATTCCTTGATCTATAACACAATGCAAGACTATCCAACCTAGCCTCCTATCTCAACTAAGTTACCTCTAAACATTACAAAATTTAGTGGTAAGCCTAGAGAAGACCCACCAAAACACATGATGAGTTTACATCTATCATGTTCATTGAACTCACTTGTTTACATCTATCATGTTCATTGAACTCACTTATGGATGATAGTATTCATTTACGGATTTTCCAATACACCTTCACAGGGGTTTCCACAAAGTTGTTCATTGATTTGCCACATTTTTCCCACAATAACTTCTCATCTTTAGCAATTTGATCACTTTGGACATAATTTCAATTACCATACTATTTTGAGACTCGGAAAAATCTTCTAAAATCACTTTGAAAAACTACATCCACCCACATCTTTGATCATATTCATTAGTGGATAACAATATGTCAAATGAACAGAGTTGAAATCCTTGATTGCTTATTACTCGATTCACTTGTAAAATATTTTTTTCCAAATATTGTTAAATATGTTACTTTGTAAGCACCAATGACTAAGGAGCAAGTTATCCTAAAATCCCCAAAACTTGACTTGGTTTATTCCAATATAATATATTGTATGAGATTATATCTAATGCACCATTGTCCGAGACCAAACCCACAAAACCAATTCCATGACCTCACATCAATGGTGTGATTGGTTTTGTAGGAATGTTGTAGCCCAACAAGTGATGAATTAAATGGGACAAGTTTCCCTATATTCTAATACACCTTTGGCTGCATAGTACGCATAGAATGCATGAATCCCTACCTAAATATTTGATGTCCATTTAGTATAGATGAAATATCCAAAGGGAAACAAGCATCATGGAGGAGAAAGTAATGTAAGAAGAAAAATTCTAACTCTAGATATGGTGATATAACTAAAATGAAACCAATAATTTTAGCGTGGGAAAGAAAGAAAAAAACAAAGTGAAATTCCATTTCAATATTTTTAATGTTTGTAAGGGAGATCACCTTACACACTAATATCTCAAGTTGGAGGAGATTGAATGATGGATGGCATAGTGGGAGGCTCATCAACTGTATGGCATAGTTGGAGGAAATGCTTACTAACCTATTTCCTTCACAAGGGAGACACATTTTTTCTTATAGTTCTAACCATGCACCTCTACAAAGGGAAAATTGCGGTGCCCCTCCCCAATGGGGTAACACATCAAATGCTAATATCTATATGTGTGATAAGGTTATTATTCTCTACAACCGAGCTCATAGTTATGAAAATATTCAACTTGGAGATATGGATACGTAAACATCCATGTCACAATAAACTTTCCCTCTTCGAANTGATTTGATATGACTGACACTAGTATTTGGGGAACAATCCCTCTTAGTTACATCATTTCCACTAGGGGTATTAGTGTTCTCATGGGTTATGAGCCTAACTAGTGTGATTGTTAGTTCCATCAATATTCCTTTGAGACACATATACATATCCTTGGTAACACATCCTATTAATCTAATTATTCCACCTATATTTCCGAGTTTTAGGATACCAGTTGGGGGTACTAGTACCGTATATAGTAGATTTGGCTTCACGATTAGAAGTACTCCTAGGTTTGTACCTTCTATCGAGAGTGGGTTCATTCCTTCTTATGAAATTCTGTTTATAGTTCCTTTGTTCCTAACGTGGGATTTCCTTTCGTTGAAAAATTTATCTTGAATTATTGATATCAAATTCCTTTAGGTTTCAACCATGATGGTGGAAATATAGTAGGGTGAAGTTAATGAGTGGAAACATGACATATATTGGGATGCTATCTAGGTCATCCCGCAAAAACCCTCTCAGTCTCAACGCTGCCTATTTTCCTTTCTTAGAAACACTTAAAATTCCTTGATCTATAACACAATGCAAGACTATCCAACCTAGCCTCCTATCTCAACTAAGTTACCTCTAAACATTACAAAATTTAGTGGTAAGCCTAGAGAAGACCCACCAAAACACATGATGAGTTTACATCTATCATGTTCATTGAACTCACTTATGGATGATAGTATTCATTTACGGATTTTCCAATACACCTTGGCAAGGGTTTCCACAAAGTTGTTCATTGATTTGCCACATTTTTCCCACAATAACTTCTCATCTTTAGCAATTTGATCACTTTGGACATAATTTTAATTACCATACTATTTTGAGACTCGGAAAAATCTTCTAAAATCACTTTGAAAAACTACATCCACCCACATCTTTGATCATATTCATGAGTGGATAACAATATGTCAAATGAACAGAGTTGAAATCCTTGATTGTTTATTAGTTGATTCACTTGTAAAATATTTTTTTCCAAATATTGTTAAATATGTTACTTTGTAAGTGCCAATGACTAAGGAGCAAGTTATCCTAAAATCCCCAAAACTTGACTTGGTTTATTCCAATATAATATATTGTATGAGATTATATCTAATGCACCATTGTCTGAGACCAAGCCCACAAAACCAATTCCATGGCCTCACATGAATGGTGTGATTGTTTTTGTAGGAATTTTGTAGCCCAACAAGTGATGAATTAAATGGGACAAGTTTCCCTATATTCTAATACACCTTTGGTTGCATAGTACACATAGAATGCATGAATCCCTACCTAAATATTTGATGTCCATTTAGTACAGATGAAAGATCCAAAGGGAAACAAGCATCATGGAGGAGAAAGTAACGTAAGAAGAAAAATTCTAACTCTAGATATGGTCATATAACTAAAATGAAACCAATAATTTTACCGTGGGAAAGAAAGAAAAAAACAAAGTGAAATTCCATTTCAATATTTTTAATGTTTGTAAGGGAGATCACCTTACACACTAATATCTCAAGTTGGAGGAGATTCAATGATGGATGGCATAGTGGGAGGCTCATCAACTGTATGGCATACTTGGAGGAAATGCTTACTAACCTATTTCCTTCACAAGGGAGACACATTTTTTCTTATAGTTCTAACCATGCACCTCTACAAAGGGAAAATTGGGGTGCCCCTCCCCAATGGGGTAACACATCAAATGCTAATATATATATATGTGTGATAAGGTTATTATTCTCTACAACCGAGCTCATAGTTATGAAAATATTCAACTTGGAGATATGGATACGTAAACATCCATGTCACAATAAACTTTCCCTCTTCGAATAGATAATTTATTAATGTATATGATTCCCCACCCTTTAAACATAATTTTATGAATGTGTACAGAAAATCTGAATAAATGGACCCCTCAACATCACAATAATATATTCTATGTGTGATAAGGTTATTATTCTCTACAACCAAGCTCATAATTATGAAAATACTTAACTTGGAGATATGGATAAGGAAACATCCATGTCACAATAGACTATCCCTCTTCGAATAGATAATTTATTAGTGTATATCATTCTCCACCCTTTAAACAAAATTTCAAAATTTTATGAATGTATACACATAATATGAATAAATGGACCCCTCAACATTACAATAATATAGAACATTTATCTTAGACACCTTTCCTATGTCCTCACATTACAATAATATAGAATATTTATGTTAGACACCTTTCCCATGTCCTCACTAGAAGTCCTTCATATTTCCCCCTATAATGAAAGGAATTATTCACCGCTATTGATGGTATTACTGCTTCCAACTCTCATCTAATAATTTTTTACTTGGACCAATGCAAGCCTCAACTTCCATTTTCATCACATATATTTTCAGATCCAAGTATCTTCACACATCGTGAACATCTTTAGGGGTGTTGCGAGTGAACATCTTTAGGTGTGTTGCGAATGAAGGGGATCCCACTTATATAATGTCCATGTCATGTTAGAGAGCCCGAGGTTCTCCTAAACTATTTCCTTCAGCGATGATGTTGAAATAATTCGATGGTCATTCTTTTAAACCCGATGGAATTATCCCGAAAAAATAATCATGATTGGTCAATTGTATTACTGTATGTCTAATACTACTTCTTACTATATGTCATACTACTTCTGCCACTAGGCCAAATGTATGAATGGTGGAAAATTTCATGGGGGCATATGAAAGTGCCAGTTTTGGGATGTTCAACGACTCATCCTTGACGGGAACTTTCACTCTCCCTCCACTAATTTGTTACTTTGACGCTTCACCTATATATTTGATTTATTAGTCAATTATGATACCACAATTAATTTCCAAATGTCTATTTTGGAGAGAGAACCAAGCCATAATTTTTTGTTCCTTTCAAGTGGTCATACTTTGGAAAGGAGCTATGGTTTATGCAAAATCGTTAGTGGTTTTTTCAAATAACTGATATGTAGAGTTGGTTATGTGTTTTACTATTGTTAAGATCATTTATCAAGTTATTTATATCACGTTCATGAACACTAATTATAATCTTCCACCTTAAGAGGTGTATGATTAGTTTGATTAGTTTCCATTTTCAGTATGGGACTTCAACCGTCCAAATTCATAAGATTGATTAGTTTTCATTTTCAGTATGGGATTTCAACCGTCCAAATTCATAAGACTTATTAGATATGTTCCTACGTTTAGATGATACTATTATGGAAGTAATGACCTATTTTGAGAGACAATGGCAAGATATGCACCATCACTCATATTTTCTTACTAAATTGGATAAATGGGAGGTTGGAGACAATGTCTTATTGACCATGGAGATTTTGACTAGTATCAATGTATTCTCTCTATACAAATTGTGTATGTGGAAGGAAATATAGAAAATATTTATTCCAATCGGTATCTTTACAAAACTTGGCATTGCGGAAAATGTCTTGAATGTAGATGACTATTCCTCTAATGAATTTAAACCTAAATTTCTATTTATAAGCAATATTGTGACATTTTCACTTGGTATTATGAGGAAGTTCTAGGCATCGATCCCAACATTGTTGAGAATAAAATTAAAACCTATTATAATGCTAACATATTCAACAACTTATTTTGTACGTGCACGCTAAGAGGGTCTTAACATGATAAAAACAAATTATTTTTGTCATGTCGTAGGTATCGGTCTCCTCTAGTGTCACATATAACTCATTCAAGAAATGGTTAAGCTGACAAAAAGTTATAGTAGAAATAAGAGAGGTATGTAGTTAACAAAAATAAATTAAAAATAGTAAACAATATTAATTTAGAGTATATATATATATATATATATATATATATATATATATATATATATATATATATATATATATTTGGAATCTCCATAGCCGACTCTATCTATGTCTATAGTTTCATAAAAAAATGAATTGTTTAGTCCTTAGAAAATTAAAGTCAAAGATAGAGATATAGAGAGGTATTCACAAAAATGGAGGTTTTTATCAATTTGCATAACAAACCACTAGGTTTTCCATATTGAACCTAAATTAGAGCCAACCATGTCACCATACACGTTGCTAATCCCCCACCCCAAAACAAATCAACTCAAAAGAATGTGCATATGTTCTTAAGAGTGTGCACACATTCCTAATAGTGCACATGCACTATAGGAATGTTCACGCATTCCTAAGAGCATGCATGCACTCTTATAAGGTATTTGATATTTTTCATTCCCCCATCCCTCTCTCTCTCTCTCTCTCTCTCTTTCCTACATCTATGCCCTATGTTTGTCTCCCTCTCTCTCCCTCACACTCCTATACATGTAAGACTTAAACATGGAAAGACATAGAAATCACAAGGCATGGAAAGACATAGGGGTAAATTCACCGAGGTGGGTAACACTTTCATGACAATGTGATCTCCAAAATTCCAAAAAGATTTTTTTCGGCCGAACTAATATTTGTTTTCAGCCGAAAGGTGTTTCTTTCAGCCGAACCCTTGAATGTCAAATCGAACGATATAGTGACGATGCCCTTGATTTTCGTGTAGAATTTTCATCGGACAAATTTTTTTTCATCCGACAATTTGTTTTCGACAGAAAGATATTCAGGTCGAAAGAATGTTTCGGTTGAAAGAATGTTTCATCGAACTATTCTTTTGGTCGAACTATAGTCTCGGTCGAAATAGTTTTTCGGCCGAAAAAGGTCTTTCGTCATAAAAACAGTTTATATATTAACCGCACATCGTAATTGTAACATTTTTATTAGCTCTTTTCAGTTGTGATAGTGAGTGACCTCTTGGAGAGTGATAGTGAGTGATAGTGAGTGAAATTTTGGTGAGTGATAGTGAGTGACCTCTTGGTCACTGTTAGGGAGCTCTTGGCGCAAACGTCGTGTTGGTAGGTGCTCCTGCGGGCAGCCGGACTGTCGTGTTGGCAGGAGGTCCTGTGGGCGATCGGGTGGGTCGAGCTGCAGGTAAGTCTATACTTTAGTTGTAAATTTAAATTTAAATTATGTAATTTTTAATTTTAATTTTTTATTTATAATTTTTATTTTATTTGTAAATTTTAATTTATATGTTGTATTTTTACTTTAACTTGGCCGTGGGGGATATCCTTGTGGCCAAGCTGTGAGCACGCCAACGACTTGGCCAAAGGGATGGGCCCCCATGACCAAGTCACAGTGCACTTCATATAATACATGATTTAACTTTGAGTGTTATTGTTTTCAAGGTAAAACAAATTTGCATAGTTTTGATTTCAATCTGTTTTGGGTTTGATTCACATATTCTCGAAACTGTTTGGAACATAGTGAAATCACGATTCAAATATCATAATTCTGCCCAGTATGGAAATAAAATTGGGGTTTAATTTTTGTCTGAATTTTGATTGGTACATAATCTTAGCCTGAATTAGTCGAAATTTACCTTTACAATTTGTTTAAACATTCATATTTTAAAAATAAAAACTTATCTTGCCTGGGAAAAATAGGATTTTTATTTCCCTTATGCCTTGTCCGCAAGTAACTAAAATAGATGAGAGGATATTTATAAAACTCATAATAAAATTAAAATAAACTTGTATAGTTCATTCTTAACCCTCTATCTTTTCGACATCTAAAAATTTATGTGAATATTTATTGAATCCAAGATTAAAATGAATTTATTATGATGTGTAATAGTTCAAAAGATTTCATTCTGATTATAAAGGTATTATAAAATTCTATGCATAAATGTGTATGCTATTATATCTAATGCACCATAGTCCGAGACCAATCCCACAAAACCAATTCCACGACCTCACATCAATGGTGTGATTGGTTTTGTAGGAATTTTGTAGCCCAACAAGTGATGAAGAAAATGGGACAAGTTTCCCTATACTCTAATACACCTTTGGCTTCATAGTACACGTAGAATGCCTGAATCCATACCTAAATATTCGATGTCCATTTAGTACAGATGAAAAATCCAAAGGGAAACAAGCATCATGGAGGAGAAAGTAACGTAAGAAGAAAATTTCTAACTCTAGATAGGGTCGTATAACTAAAATGAAACCAATAATTTTACTATGGGAAAGAAAGAGAAAAACAAAGTGAAATTCCATTTCAATATTTTTAATGTTTGTAAGGGAGATCACCTTACACACTAATATCTCAAGTTGGAGGAGATTCTATGATGGGTGGCATAGTGGGAGGTTCATCAACCCTATGGCATAGTTGGAGGAAATGCTTACTAACCTATTTCCTTCACAAGGGAGACAATTTTTTTCTTATAGTTCTAACCATTCACCTCTACAAAGGGAAAATTAGGGTGCCCCTCCCCAATGGGGTAACACATCAAATTCTAATATCTCTATGTGTGATAAGGTTATTATTCTCTATAACCGGGCTAATAGTTATGAAAATAATCAACTTGGAGATATGGATAAAGAAACATCCATGTCACAATAGAATTTCCCTCTTTGAATAGATAATTTATTAGTGTATATGATTCCCCACTCTTTAAACATAATTTTATGAATGTGTACACATAATCTGAATAAATGGACCCCTCAACATTACTATAATATAGAATATTTATCTTAGACACCTTTCCCATGTCCTCACATTACAATAATATATAATATTTATGTTAGACACCTTTCCCATGTCCTCACTAAAAGTCCTTCAGATTTCCCCCCTATAATGAAAGGAATTATTCACCGCTATTGATGGCATTACTTCTTCCAACACTCATCTAATAATTTTTTACTTGGACCAATGAAAGCTTCAACTTCCCCATCACATATATTTTCATATCCAAGTATCTTCACACATCGTGAACATCTTTAGGTGTTTGTGTTCTAAGACTTTTGCGATCATTGTTTTGTTCAGAGAGTACTTTCGGATCCATCGCATAGGTTGTATGTTATTCGACGTTTCGGACCAAACTAGTGTGGTCCATCATCAGGAAAGTGTTTTTGAAGAATGAAGGAAAAGAGAATATAACATGTATATAAATACTTGAAAAATTATTGTAGGGAGCCGACTTATTGAAATGAAAGGGATCCCACTTATATAATGTCCATGTCATGTTAGAGAGCCCTAGGTTCTCCTAAACTATTTCCTTCAGCTATGATGTTTAAATAATTCGATGGTCATTCTTTTAGACCCGATGGAATTATCCCAATCTTCATATTCAAGGGTAAAATTGTCCTAGTAAATATTGAGATTGTTAATGCTCCTTTGGACAAACATCTCTTATTGGGACATAGCTAGATGTATTCCATGATATCTATTGTTTCTTATATATTCATATAAATTGTGTTCCCTCATCCCGAACAAATAATCATGATTGGTTAGTTGTATTACTATATGTCTGATACTACTTCTTACTATATGTCTGATACTACTTCTGCCACTAGGTCAAATGTACGAATGGTGGAAAATTCAATGAGGGCATATGAAAGTGCCAGTTTTGGGATGTTCAAGGACTCATCCTTCATGGGTACTTTCACTCTCCCTCCACTAATTTGTTACATTGACGCTTCACCTATATATTTGATTTATTAGTCAATTATGATACCACAATTAATTTCCAAATTTCCTATTTTGGAGAGAGAACCAAGCCATAATTTTTTGTTCCTTTCAAGTTGTCATACTTTCGAAAGGACCTATGGGTTATGCAAAATCGTTAAGATCATTATGTGTTTTACTATTGTTAAGATCATTTATCAAGTTATTTATATCACGTCCACAAACACTGATTATAATATTCCACCTCAAGAGGTGTATGATTAGTTTGATTAGTTTCCATTTCTAGTATGTGACTTCAACCTTCCAAATTCATAAGACTTATTAGATATTTTCCTACATTTAGATGAGACTATTATGGAAGTAATGACCTATTTTGAGAGACCATGGCAGGATATGCATCATCACTCAAATTTTCTTACTAAATTGGATAAATTGGAGGTTGGAGATAGGGGTCTTATTTCCCATGGATATTTTGACTAGTATCAATGTACTCTCCCTATACAAATTGTGTATTTGGAAGGAAATATACAAAATATTTATTCCAATCGGTATCTTTACAAAACTTGGCATTGCAGAAAATGTCTTGAATGAAAATGACTATTCCCCTAATGAATTTAAACCTAAATTTCTATTTTTAAAGAATATTGTGACATTTTCACTTGGTATTATGAGGAGGTTCTAAGCATCGATCCCAACATTGTTGAGAATAAAATTAAAAACTATTATAATGCTAACCTATTCAACAAAAGTTGTGATTAGTGAATCTAAGAAAAGAAAATACCATAAGGTAGAAGTGGAAATGCTATTGACGGTAGTATTTATCTACCTAGTTTCCATGATTGAATGGGTGTATAAACTAGTTCCTATTGATAAAAAGTAGGGAGCTATTTGTTTCTTCACTAATTTTCATGATCTGAACAAATAATGTCCAAAGGATTATTATCCTACACCATTCATCGATCATATTATTGATGAATGTGCCAAAACTGATATATTTTATTTCATTGATGGCTTTTCTGAACATAAAAACATTTAGATACATTAAGAGGATTATCTTAACACTACCTTCATCTATCCTTTTGGTATGTTTTCCTATAGGAAAATTTCATTAGGCCTGAAAAATGATGGATCCACTTTCCGGTGGGAGATGTCAAATGCATTTCATGACATAAAACATATCATTGAAGCCTATTTGGATGATTCAAATGTTTAAGAAAAGAAAACGGTTGATAATATAGGTCATCTTCATGAAATATTTGAAACATGATAGTAGTACAAGATTTGATCAAATATTCATAAGCACATATTTTATGGTTTGCCTAGACGTTTTATTTATTTCACCATTTCCAATTACAAAATAATGGTTGAAAGTTGAAGGTTGAAGCAATAACTCAATTGGCTCCCTTTCATAACATTCACCAACTTCAAATCCCATAAGGGAAAGAAATATTTTTGTGATGGATCATCACAGATTATGACAAGATCATGAAACAATTATTGCACCTTTTAGAGAAGGGGGTCCTATTTATGTGGGATAATTAAGTGCAATGGAAATCTTATTCTTTGGAAAAGGATATCATGTCTATCTTACCGCTAAGTCCACTTTAATACAATAAATACTTATTATTGGGTGAGTTCAAGCTAATGATGGTCTCTCTTAACGCATTAGTGGCAATTTAAACCTAGAAAAACAATAGTATGTTAACATGGAGGGATTATTCAAGGAAAGTTTACAATTAATTTGAATATGGTGTAAGAAGATGAACCATAGTAAATTGAATTATCTTTCCAAATATACAACTTGTATTCAAATAAATTGTGAATAACTATGTCAAATTTCATTTTTTCTAACAATGGTATCTTATTTTTCCAACAAAATATAAGGTATATGTTTGTGTTCCTGCCAGTGTTGCATACCTTAATGATGAAGTATGATTTCAGAAAATTGTATAGTTTTAGAGAACCCAATTTTCTTGTGCCATGTATTTTTTGGAAATTTATAATATCAATTTTATATTTTTTAAAATTATCAAAGTCAACATATCTCTCAAATTACAACTTATTTTGTTCATCAATGCTAAGAGGGTCTTAACATGATAAAAACAAATTATTGTTTTCATATCATAGGTCTTGGTCTCCTCTAGTGTCACATAACTCATTCAATAAATGGTTAATCTGACAAAAAGTTATAGCAAAAATAA
>JZKD02S1415541.1:0-11177 GCA_000966675.3 Picea glauca
AGGATGACAGAAAACATAGAAATGTTTTGACAGCTCAAAAAGATATGTAATTTCTAGTTGTTATGAACAACAATGCGTAGACATGTTCTATGCACATTAAAGTATAGAAAGTTAGGAATTTCTAGCACTTTGTTTTTATAAAGTGAAAAAACTAATTTGCTTATAACTTGAAATACGTCAACTGGGATTTTCTAATTTTTTGTGAGTAGGAGCATCGGGGTGAAATAAACATGCTTACCAAAACTTTCCCATACCCAAATTGGCATTTGTGAGTAATTTGTTGTTCTTCGGATCTGTAGGTGACTTTCCTTTATTGTTTTCATAATCAAAAGAATGCTTCAAGTTTGAATCTTTTCGTTCTATAGTTATAACCTTCTTCCAAGAATATATATTTTAAAGTGTTTTTAATGTTAGTCATATATTTTCATAAGCCATCATTAGGCATATCTAAAATGTGGAGATATCTACCAGCAAGAAAAAGCTTCAATTGCACTACTACAAGATTTCCACAAATTGGTGAAAGGTTGATTTTGTAGTGCTTAAAAAAGAAAATGAAATGTGTGATTTAGAATTTACAACAGGGTGACAAAACATTCAAAGTGTAGCATCCCCATTATAATCCCCAGTTTAATTAATGCTTATGTAGATATAATATGAGGCTACGGCCAAGCAATGTAATATGCAAATTGTATTTCTTTCTTTATTAATAAAAATGTGATGCCAGCTACTAAGGGGACATGGACAAGAGATGGGGGGTGAATTAATACACAAGAAGGAGGAGTGTCTAGGATAATTTCCAAGAGGGGTCCAAGGGGGGAAATACCCATGTATATTGATTTAACCCATTTTCCTAAATTTTCCATTTGTATATGAACCTTCCCATTTCTGATTGAGTGTTCCCTAAGACAATCATTGAATACATGTAAGAAGGTGGGTGTGAGTATTCACATCCCAAAGTTATTGGGAACATGGGGGTTGAGTACAATCATCTTGGGGAAGAGTGTGATCCAAGAAAGGAAAGCCAAAGAGAGCAAATTTGTATGGGTGGGAACAACAATTTTGAGTTATAAAAGTGTGTGCATGAGAGAAAAGGGAGAGAATAAAAAAGAGCTTGAAGTTGATGTATCCATGGAGGGAGAGTTCTAGAGCATGTTGGAGCGTAGCTAGAATGAATTTGAACTAAAAAACTGAAGAGTCAGGTTTTCAGGCCTGAAGAGTGAATTCCTGTGTGTGTTGCACTAAAACAACAAGTGTATTTTGTTGGTTTGTTGATAGTTTTCCTAGCAGCAATTTCCCTTAAGTTCCCAGCTGAAAGATTCCAACTGGATGTGCTAGAGAGACCTTGATAAATGAATGGGGTTCTTGAGGGACAAATATCAGTGAAGGGGTACATTCCTTGGGTTGGACAGGTCAAGAGGAAGAGAGATGGTGGAAAATTGGGATAGTTGTAGGAGAATATCAGTTGGGTTGAGAGTTTTATGAGTTGTGAGTGGAATCTGAGAGACCACCCTCTTTTGTGAATTGCTAACCTCATCTCAAGGGTGACTGGATGTTGATATTTGGAACATTTAGTCTATGGTTGGGTGGAACGTTTATCCCAACCAGTCGGTTGCACAAATATTGTGGAAAGATAATTGTTTTATCTTGTTTTTGTGTTAAATTATGTGTTTAATTTTTATGCATGAACTCTGTGTATTTGGAAGTGATTTATATGTTGTTGTAATGAGTTTTTTATCTTCATTTCATGTTGATTAATACCATGTTGTAGATGCTTCTATTTTGTGGTTGTAGATAGTGGATAAATCGGTTTTAAATCATAGTTGTAAGCTACATGCATTCAACTAATTGTAAATGAATTAATTTATTTGGCCGCAAATTTCATTTTTAAGAGTATTTCGCATTGTAATGTCCCTATATTGGGTTGGGGGACATTACATTATGGTATCAGAGCGTCTGGTTCAAACAATGGGCTTGTATGGTCCAAGATGGCTGTGAATTCTTGAAATTCATTGTTGCAAATTTTGTTTGTGACCGATTAGGGGGGGAAATGAGATTTTAGAGAGAAATCCTCAATTTAATGAGTGAAAATTGAGTTTTAATTCTCACCTATAGAGTTACGGGTAGTTAGAAGAATCATCGACTGAGATCATGTTGATCTCATGATGGACGGATAAGACTTACCATGACAAATTTAAAATTCCTAAGGATTCGACCATTTGAAAGGGTGACGGGATCGATGACCATGATTAAATCGGGGGTCGTGAAAGGGAGACAGGCATTTTTCTTGTCCAAGTGACCTCAGACTCGATTCCATGGACTTAACCAAATATTGAATGATATTTAAGAGCGTATCCCCCTAGGGCTTGTCAAAGTTCCATATGACCATGGTTTTGGAACCCTGCACAACATTAAAAAGGAGTTAAGCCTTATGAGCTTCTGGACTTCAAATACTCTAATACTTTTTAAGGAAACCTGTTGGCACAGTTACCAGAGATTTTGACCGACAACTGGCGGTATCTTATCCATTTTCATGGGATCTTCCTTATCGTTAAACCTTGACCAACTTTTTATTCGTGAAGTAATGAGGGTCGTAGATTAGAGGATATTTGGAATGCTTCCTAGTTGTTGGATACAAGTCATGGTCAAATGTGGTGTTGATCTACACTGGGAGTAAAAAGGCGTTACACGGTCGGAACTCCCCGAATGTCGAAGTCATGAAGTGACGTGGGCCATAGATCTAAGGATCTTTTGGGACCCTTCCTGTCCGTCAAATGAAAGTTACATTCATTTGGATTCGACCACTCCAGGAACAAAAGAGTTTGGAATGGCTAGAATCCCCAAATGTCGAAATCATGAACCAATGATAGTCGTTGATCTAAGGATCCTTCGGGATCCCTTCACAACCATTCTATAAACTACTGGGAGGAAAAAATAAGTACTTCAGTGAAGTCTTACTTTGGGAGTCAAAAACTCCAAGACTCTAGGACTTCGAGAGATTCGAAGATATAAGATGAGGCGTAAACACTGAACCTCCAAAGGCTGGAGTTCGTTGCGAGGAATTCTAGAAATTTGAAACGTCGGGACTTACAGAGATTTGAGGATGTAGGAAGATGCATTAAGCATCGAATTTTTCCTTATCAAAGTGTCCAGATTTGATAGGTTGTGTAGTAAAGAATAAACTTAGTCATCCCTCACAAATAATGATTAAGCCAGAGTTGTCGATCATAAAGGCTTGAAGGTGAACTGGATTCACCAGAGTTGTGAGAAGTGGAGATCAAACCGACCATTGAGTACATAGATCAATGGAGGAGAGATAAAGTGCATTTGAATTTGTAAGGGAGTTAATCACTAGGAGGTCGTGCACTTTGATCAGGATCGTTGGATAGATCGGCTACCATCTCGACATAGGATCTATGTGCACCATAAGGAAGGAGTTAACAAATGGTCTTGTTGGAATGCACGGACCATATATCTCGATGATTTTTTAAGTCATGAATGTTGATGAAAAATCTTGAGGAATGTGAATTTAGTGTGGGACCCTTGCCAATTATAAACCTCGTCTTAGGTACGAACAAATCTCAACCGTCGGATCTAAAGGTGGATCGTTCCCCACCATAGATTTTGGAGCGAGAGAAGGGATGACATCATGCTAACTTTATGTTGATGTCACGACCCTATGTGTACGAGGAATCCATGTGGAGGCCTATAATTGGTAGAGGTAATAGGGAGTGGGTCACTGTCAAGCTTAAGAGTTGGGAAGGTGAGATTATGAGTTCGCCAGCCCATGAACCCGAAAAACTCACAAAATAATTTAAGTGTTGATACTTTTCAGACAGACTTATAAAAGGAAGAATTATGCTTTCATGAGTCTATTAGTCCACAAGTCTGTGAGTTCGAATAAATGGAAAATTAATCCAAGTATTAAAACTTTTCGAGCAAACTTATGAAAGAAAGAATTTTGATACAGTATGGGAACACAATTGTACATAATTTCATGAATCTTGTTAATTATTTTATCTTAACAAATTTTGTTGGTTGCAAAGATCTTGCAAAATTAGAGGTACAGAAATAAACTTAGTTCTTATATGAGGACTAAAGGCATGGAAGATGTTCAAGAATCTTACATCCATGAGGAAGAGATCAGAGGTTTGCATGTCATCATGGGGAATGTTGAGACAGAGTCAAATGGAAGAAGAGATAGGAAAGAGTCTGTCACTGTGAGAAATATGAATAGAGAAGTGCAAAGCTATAGGGATGATAATGAAAGGATTATGAAGGCTCAGGAAGAGATACTTCAAAGATTAAATATGTTGCATAAGCAAGTTAACAAATATTCTAGCACCAATCAAGTATCTACTTCCAGAAAAGTATCGGCATCGATATCCCATAGAAAAAGGGAGGATCATAAAAATGATAGGAATTAAAGAAGCATGAGAAGGTTCCATCATTCTCCAAGGGAGTCCACTGGAAGAAATCATTCCAACTCAGGGCCAGGGAGAAGCCTAAGTAGGAAAGGCATCCATGTGATGGGATCATCTTAAGAAAGCCAATAAACTTGATGAGAAAAGGATCTCATGGAGGCAGTTCAAAGGATATTTCCAAGAGAAATATTTTTATGAGCATTACTATGAGAGAAATATGAAAGAGTTCTTTGAAATCAGGTTGGGAGCCATGACAATGGAAGAATATGAGAAGTGGTTCTTTGAATTGTTGAAGTATGTTGACTTGATCAAGGATGAAAAGGTTAAAATCCAAAGGTTTCTAAGTGGGTTACCCTCCTCCTATAGTGACAAGATTCAATATGATAACCCCAATACCTTGGAAGAAACTATAAGGAAATCAAGGAACCTTTGTGAGAAAAGAAAAGGAAGGCCAGTGTTCCAGAAGGCTTGGAATGACAAGATGAAAGGAAAAAGGATCAAAGGTAGAAAGGTTTTAAACCACCCTTTTTAGAACTAACTCCCAAGCAAATCAGCAGAGCCAGATAGCCCAAAATTATCAAAATAATGCAGATTCATTTGTGAAAAGGCCAAGGAAGAAACCTATACAATGTTGAGGATGTGAAGGGAATCACTTATATAGGGACTTCCCTCACAAAGGAGAAAGAATAAGTACTTTCCAAAACATTCAAGAGGTTGAAACAGTGGAAGACATGGGAGGAAGTATAAGAAATCTTGGTTAGTTTAGTTAGCTACGAGGACTAAAAGAAATATCAATGAGTTGGTTAAATATTTTCAAATAGACATGAATGGACTCAACATGAAGGTAGATGTAAAAATCATACCATTGGGTTCATATGATTGTATAATTGGCATGGATTGGTTGGAAAAAAATCATGTTGTCCTAGATTGTGACAACAAGACAATCACATGTCTTGATGAGGAAGGGAAGCAAGGCAAGATTCGAGTCATTCCAAGAGTTGTAGTTGTTAGAGAGATTCCAGCTATGTAGTTGAACAAGAGCTTC
Source organism: Picea glauca (assembly GCA_000966675.3). Taxonomy (NCBI): domain Eukaryota; kingdom Viridiplantae; phylum Streptophyta; class Pinopsida; order Pinales; family Pinaceae; genus Picea; species Picea glauca. The sequence continues at coordinate 5,467 of JZKD02S1415541.1, forward strand.
AGGAAGGGATGTCAGATGTTTGCAACCCATATGGAGGAGGAAGCTAAAGAAAGAGTGGAAAGCATTGAAGACCATTTGGTCTTAAGGGATTTTGAAGATGTTTTTAGGGAAGTCCCAGGATTTCCACCAAAGAGAGACATTGATTTCTCTATCAATTTGGTGTCAGGAGCTACCCCAGGGTCTAAGACACCATACAGAATGGGCACACCAGAATTAAAAGAGTTACAAATGCATCTTGAAGAACTTTTGAAGAAGGGATATATACACTCAACTATGTCACCTTGGGGAGCCTCAGTTATTTTTGTAAAGAAGAACTATGGAACCTTAAGGATGTGTATTGATTTCAAGAAACTTAATAAGGTTACCATAAAGAATAAGTATCATTTTCTAAGAATTGATGATTTTTTTTATCCGTTGAAAGGTGCAAGAAGTTTTTCAAAGATTGACTTGAGATCAGGCTATCATCAAGTAAGGATAAGGGAAGAATGCATCAAGAAGAAAACATTCAGAACAAGATATTGGCATTATGAATTCACGGTAGTGCCATTTGGACTATCGAATGGCCCAACAATTTTTATGTGTTTGATGAATGGAGTGTTTAGGGAGTACCTGGACAAATGTGTGATTGTGTTCCTAGATGATATCCTCATTTATTGTAAATCAAAAGAGGAACATGAGCAGCATTTAAGAATGGTGTTGCAACTTTTAAGAGAGAATATATTGTATGCTAAGCTAAGTAAGTGAATCTTTTATAAAAAGAAGATTCACTACTTGGGGAATATAATATCAGTAACAGGGATAGAATTTGATCCTGAGAAGATAGAGATCATTAGAGGATGGCCAGTGCCAAAGAATGTGATAGAGGTCAGATCATTCATGGGTCTTGTCAATTATTACTGAAAATTCATAAGAATTTTTTCAAAAATTGCAAGTCCAATCACTTCTTCGCAAAAGAAGGGAGTGAAATTTGAATGGACCTCCAAGTGTGAAGAGAGTTTTCAACGGTTGAAGAGAATATTGACAAGTGCACCAGTATTGAAGATTGCAGATCCAATTAAAGATTTTGATATGTGCATCGATGCATGAAAGGAAGGACTCGGTGGAGTTCTCAGTAAAAAGGACCATGTGGTATGTTATGAGTCCAAAAAACTAAAAGAAAATGAGAGGAATCATGCTACACATGAATTGGAGCTAGCGACAATTGTACATGCAATGAAAATTCATGCTAATAATAGACCATTGTGGTCTTAAGAATTTGTTTGGAGAACCAACACTAAATGCTAGGAAAACTAGATGGATGGAATTTCTTAGTGAATATGACTTTAAAATCAAGCATATAAAGGGAAAGGAAAATCAAGTGGTTGATGCACTTAGCGGGAGAGCTCATGAATTACATATTATAGCCATTAGCATGTAAAAGGCAAATATGAAAGACAAAAATTTTGCAATAACAAATTCAGATCAGAATTATTTAAAAATAAAAGAGACATTACAACAAGATAACTTTCAGCAAAAATTTTATTATTATGAGCTGAAAGAAGATGGAATTCTCATGTACAAAGTTAAGGTGTATGTACCAAATTCTAGAGAGATGAAAAATGCAATGTTGAAGGAGATGCATAATGTGCCATATGCAAGGCACCTAGGATATCATAAGACAATTGTAGAAGTAAGAAGCTAATATTTTTCTAGGAATGAAGAAAGAAGTGGCTAATTACATAGCCAGATGTCTGGAATGCCAAAAAGTAAAGATAGAAAGTAGACACCCAACAAATCTGCTATAGCCATTTCCCATTCCAGAATGGAAGTGGGAAGTTCTCCTAGTTGATTTTATTACTAACTTTCCTAGAAGAATGAAGCAACATGATTCCATCATGGTGGTGGTGGATAAATTGACTAAAGCAGCACATTTTATTCCAGTAAAGACTACACACAAGACAGTAAATATTGTGGATATTTATATGAAAGAAGTTGCTAGGCTACATGGAGTGCCTAAGGAAATAGTTTTAGATAGAGACCCAAAGTTTACTTCCAATTTTTGAAGGGTTTGTTCAAGGGATTTAGGACAAAATTAAATCTTAGTACATCATATCATCTAGAGTCAGATGGGAAAATAGAAAGGACTAACAGGATAATTGAGGACATGCTTAGAATGTATGTGATGGATCAACCATCAAAGTGGAAAGATTATATCCATTTAGTTAAATTTTCCTGCAACAATGGGCATCATGTCTCATTAAAAATGAGTCTTTTTGAAGCGTTGTACAAAAAAAAAATGTAACACACTAGTGAGTTGGGATAATCCAGCAGACATAATAATTCTTGGGCTAGAATTGTTAAAATAAATGGAAGATCAGATGGAAAAGACAAAGCAGAATTTGAAGGCTTCCCGGGATAGGAAGAAAAGTTATGGAGACATGAATAGAGTTTTCATAGATTTTAAAGTGGGAGAACATGTGTTCTTAAAAGTAACGGAAAAGAGAAGTTCGATAAAATTGGGAAGCTACCTAAATTTGGCAGCAAGATATTGTGGACCTTTTGAAATATTAGAAAAGATAGGGTCAGTTGCATACATGTTAGCTTTGCATGCATCCATGAGAGTGCATAATGTATTTCATGTGTCATTGTTAAAGAAATATGTGTATGATCCTAACCACATAATTGATTGGAATGTGATCCAAGTGGAGCGTGAACGGGATTTATGGGTGGAACCAATACGTATCTTCGACCGAAAAGTCAAAGTGATTAAGAACAAAGTCATAGGTATGGTAAAGGTTCAATGGACCTACTATAGTCCTAAATATGCTACCTAGGAGCATGAAGTAAAAATGCGGGAAGAATACCCACAATGTTTTGACAGTTTTGAAGAAAACATAATGCAAGACTCCATTTTGAGCAGCTAAAATTCTGAAACCGCATCTTAGAGTCCTGGCCAACTACGTTGGGGACCTTGATATACAAATGGCTCGTTCCTTGGTTTAGACTTGATAAATGTATGGTACATCCCTTGGGATAACTCTAATAAATGGATGGTACATCCCTTGGGCTAACTCTGATAAACGAATGGTGCATTCCTTGGGTTGGAAAGTTGAGAGGAACATGAGATTATGGTCGGAGTTTTTGGAGTTGTTAAATTGTAGGATTTTTATTTTATGTGATGTAAATTTGCATACATATATATGTATATCGGTACAGAGTGCACTAAGGATGATGCATAATTGTACGGTACGGGGAATTTAACATCCCCATTATAATGATCAATTTAATCAATTCTTATGTAGATATAATATGTGGCTACGGCCAAGCGATGTAATATGAAAATTGTGTTTCTTTGTTTATTAATAAAAATGTGATGTCGGTTGCTAAGGGGACATGAACAAGAGATGGGGGCTGAATTAATCCACAAGAGAGGGGAGTGTCTAGGATAATGGCTAAGAGGGGTCCAAGGGGGGAAATACCCATGTATATTTATTTAACCCATTTTCCTAAATTTTCCATTTGTATATGAACCTTCCCATTTCTGATTGAGTGCTCCCTAAGCCAATCATTGAATACATGTAAGAAGGTGGGTGTGAGTAGTCACATACAAAAGTTATTAGGAACATGGGGGTTGAGTAAAATTAGTTTGGCAAAGAGTGTGAGAAAATAAAGGCAGGCCAAAGAGAGAAAATTCATACATTGGCTGGGAACAACAGATTTGAGTTAGAAAAGTGTGCATGAGAGAAAAGGGAGAGCAAGAAACAGAGATTGAAGTTGATGCATCCATGGAGGGAGATTTCTAGAGCATGTTGGTGTGTAACTGGAGATAATTGGAGATGGAAAAATAAATATCCAGGTTATCAGGCATGAAGAGTGAACTCTTGGGTGAGTTGCACTAAAACAACAAGTCTTTTTTGTTGATTTGTTGATAGTCTTCCTAGCAACAATTTCCCTTGAGTTCCCAACTGAGATATTCCTAGTTGCATGTGCTAGAGAGACCCTGGTAAACGAATGGGATGCCCAAGGGACTAATATCAGTGAAGGGGTACTTTTATTTGGTTGGAAAGGTCAAGAGGAAGAGCGGTGGTGGAAAATCGGGATAGTTGTAGGAGAATATCAGTTAGGTTGAGAGTTTTATGAGTTGTGAGTGGACTGTGAGAGACCACCCTCTTTTGTGTATTTCTAGCCTCAGCTCAAGGGTGACTGGTTGTTGAGATTTGGAACAGTCAGTCTATGGTTGGGTGGAACATTCGTCCCAAGCAACTAGTTGCACAATTGTTGTGGAAAGATAAGTGTTTTATCTTGTTGTTGTGTTAAATTACATGTTTAATTGTTGTGCATGAACTATGTGTATTTGGAAGTGATTTATATGTTGTTGTAATGAGTTGTTTAGCTACATTTCATGTTGATTAATAACATGTTGTAGATGATTCTATTTGTTGGTTGTAGATAGTGGCTAAATCTGTTGTAATTTGTAGTTGTAAGCTACATGCATTCAACTAACTGCAAATGAATTAATTTATTTGGTCGTAAATTTCATTTTTAAGAGTATTTACATCGTAATGTCCCTCGGTTGGGCTGGGAGGAGTTACACAAAGAATAAGAAGAAGCCATCATATTGAGATTTGGTTGACATGCACAAATTGTTGTAAAGTGAGATTATTTGTTGCAGCAGAAAAGAGAACAAGTCTAAGAGAGAGGTGTTGCCACACAAGAACCAACACTTACAAAACCTGTGGTTTCTACACAAGAACTAACTACAAAGAAGCTCAGCTGCAACTTGAGTCTTTCTATCTTGTCGCCTTATCTTTCAAAAGAAGACCCAGTCACACAAGTTCAGAAAAATTAGTTGCATGGATATACAGGTTTGCATGTGGACATGAAACATATTCAATTTGGGGGAATGTTGAGTCGCAAAAATGATAATCTTTTTACATCCTTTTACCATCTTTTCATATCATTTTCCCTTGACTTTTATTCTTTTTTTCTTTCATGTAACCCTATTGTACTCCATTTTTATGCTTATATATGGGATTAGGATTAATATTTTCCAATGCATTTATTTTAGTATTTTATATGAATTTGTGATTAAATATTACAAAAATAACATATTTTCACTTATCTTTCAAATTGAGTTAATTTTCTAGTTATTACAAGAAATAGACAAATCCTATAATCGAGCCATATTTGGAAATCCACGAACTGGGTTTCAGTGATTTTTGGTGTAAAGCATCATCGAGTCAAAATGAACATTTCCACAAAATATCTCAACAACTCAAATCGCATTTTGAGAGAGATCATCATTTTATCATCTTCAGTTCTGATAATTACAGGAAACGGGTTCCCATAATAATTCAATTTTTACCATTTTCTCCAAATCCATACAGCAAAATTGAAAATTCATCTTCAACCATTGAAGATTTAATATGGATTTGGAATCCTCATTTAAATCTATTGGGTATGGAAAGAATCTTGGAGTTTTTAATGAGATTGGTTGTGAATATCTTGGAGATATTATGAGCTAATTTTTAGCAAATGGTTGTAACCACATTGGGAACTTGTGGATCTAGGAGAAGTTAGTGGATCTCAATTTACTATTTGTTATTTCAATTTCAAAGCAAGTTCATGTATAAATAAGAGTTTTTTATTCATTCAAAGAGGGACTCTTACAACAATGTCGAAATAATGATGGAATAAATTACAATTTCATAATTTCTTGTTTCATTGTCGAT
>JZKD02S1415552.1:0-11177 GCA_000966675.3 Picea glauca
AAAATCGTCCTCATCTAAATATACCAGGAGTCATATGACTTCTCACTCAGTATGGAACTTGAATCTGAGAAGAACTACTACCAGACACAACCATTTATAAAAATTGACGGAATTTAAATAAACCTTCACGCAGAAAAATATGAGAATAAAAGTTTTGGCAGTAACAGGAATAATCAACAATGAACAAAACAATTGCCAGATAAACTGTAGGCTCTGATACCAAATGTGAAAAAAATGGAGGTCAGTTGGGGTTTTGGCGATTACAAACGTCAAATACAAAAATAAAATACCACGTTGTTTGCTGAATCCCGAAATGAGAAAAAGTTTTCGGTCCAGTATTTTGGGTTTCGGGGTTCGGGGCTTGGTGATTACAAATGCCAAACACCAACACACAACAACTCTCGAATCGTGAAAATGTGAATTGAATGTGGGCCCAACACTTCAGGGTTTTAGGGTTTACGAACACGTGATGCACAAACAAAATGAAATAAGACATGTTGAATTGCAAAATGTGATTAGGTTGTGGGCCGAACAATTTCGGGTTTCGGTGTTTGGTAAAGCAAAGGAACTTCGTGCATATGTAACAAGCAAGTCACGAATGCCAAAATATCAATTTTGTATTTAATCTCCTTTTAAAATCACATGCTCCAACAAATGAACTTGGAATAAATAAATGACTGGGTTCGTAATTAGTAAAACCAAAAAACAATTACTGCGTTTGCTCAAAAATGAATTTATCAAGAAATAAAATGAGTTTACAAACTCAATAACAGAAAATCATAAACGCAGAGCAAACCTCCAAATAGGGAATAACCGATTTGATTCAAGAAATGCTTTCAAGATCTTGTCTCACCCTCTGTGTATGGATTACAATATGATTCAAGTATTTATAGGAACAAAACTTGCCCCTTCGACCTTAGGAAAAATTAAATCAGGGCGGTGATGGTATTTGGTGGCCTGTAAAGGCTAATGCAATCAACTCTTGATAGTGAACCCTCACATCTTGAAGGGTCAAGACGACCATCGATCCATCGTCATAAGGTGGTGAAATGATTAATCTCTGACACTCACAACCCTCCATCGACTTGTAGTGTTAGCGATATTAATTACAAGTCGTGAGCTTTAGGCTTATGCCTGTCATGGAAAACATAGTAGTTTATTCTTCCATACACTTCAATCAAGAGTGTTAGCAGGAGTTTATTTAATGAGAGGACCTTTATCTTTCTTGAGCTCTCTTATACACATGAAAGTCACTCGAAATTTGTCTTAATTGATTAAGTCAATTCGCTTCTATAGGAAGTTTTTTGTAAGTAGTCGATAGGAATTTTTCTATAAGTAGTCAGTATAAGAGAGGTAGAGAGAACAAAGTCGATAGTTAGCAAGCAACAATTGTGTAAGGAGTCAAGAAGTATGAGAGCTCGAGATCCTTGTTTTGTAAGTTTGCAGAAGTTGTTGAAGCTAATAATATATTAAGTTTTGTGTGTTGATGTATCTCTAAGTTTTGTTTGTGAATTGATGTGTTAAAGAGTGGCATGGTGTGAATAAATTGTTGTATTAAGTATTATTATCAGAGCGTGCAGTAAATCATGTAGTATGTGAACTGTGCGAAAAATCCCGAGAGTTCAACCACAAAGTTTTGTGCCACACAGTGTTTTTCACTATGTTGCACAGAGCTCGTATGCAAACTATAGATGTGGTATTTGGTATCAGGGTAGGTTCTATCATAGCAGGTTGATCATAACAAGTTTCAAGAGAAGCAACTCTATTGGATGGTGAAAATATGGCTTCTACATAAAATCAACAACCTCCCACTTTTACAGGTAAAAATTATGAGGTATGGTCCTTCACCATGAAGGCATTACTTCGGGGTCAATATGTATGGGATATAGTCTAGAATGACTATGTGGAACCAACAGATCAGGTAGCGTACAATGCCCTCACACAAGCTGATAATGATTCTTTGAAAGATCAAAGGAAGAAGGATGGAAAGACAATGTTTTACATACATAAATCCATGCATGAGATGATACTCCCAAGAGTTTCATCAACAAAGAAATCCAAGGAAACATGAGACATACTTCAAACTTCTTATCAAGGTATGGACAAAGTAAAGAGTTCAAAACTACAAATTCTTAGAAGATATTTTGAAACATTGTCAATGAAAGACTTAGATTAAGTAAATTCATTTTACACCCATGTTAGTGGCCTGATAAATCATATTAAGTCTCATGGAGAAACCATAGAGGATAGAAAGGTTGTTGAGAAGGTACTTAGGAATCTTCCTCGTAAATTTTATACCCCTTTTGTAACCTTAGAAGAGAGAAAAGACCTAAGTTAGTTTAGCTTAGATGAACAACAAGCTTTCCTCAATAATCATGAACATAGACTGAATAGATCAAATATGTCATTAGATAATGAATTTCCTTCATAGTGATCTATAAGCCTAGGAAGAGGAATGTGGAGAGCTAACTCCAGAGGCAGAGGAAGAAGTTATGATAGAGGTGGATGCAATAACAGTCCTGTAAATATTGGTGGAAGAGGTCAAATTCAAAATAATAGTGAGGCAAGTAATCAAAAGTTTGATAATTCAAAGGCTCCTGTAAAAAGTATGGACATTGTGCATATGAGTGCAAAAAGAGACAGTATAATGAGAACAAGCAAGGTCAGGATTAGTCAAACAATGAAAATAGTGCCTCCATTCCTATGTTTATGGTGCATGCTGAAGCAATGCCTATAATCTCACCAGTTGAATGTAATGTTTCTCAAGAAAGTCCTTGTTACATATGGTATCTAGATTCAAGATGGAGTAATCACGTGACATGAAACTTAGATTTGGTTTCTAGTTTGGATAAGTTAGTACAAACTAAAGCTACTCTTGGAATAGATATCCAAGCCACTGTCTTAGGCAAAGATAGTATTAACAATTTAACTAACCAAGGAGAGAAAAAAGTTATGCATGATGTATATTATGTTTATGGCCTAAAGAATAATTTGATGAGCACATGACAGTTGTTACAGAAATGATATAGAATATATATGGAATATAATCACTATTTGATTATGGACACATATCCAAGGAATCAACTTATTGCAAGAGTTTAGATGACAAGTAACAGAATGTTCCCATTGATATTGAACACAACCATGAAGAGAAAAACAATGCAAGTTGTCGGCGAAGCAAAAGATGCACAGTGAGACACTGCATTCAAAGAATAAATCGAAGAAGTAAGTGTGCGTAGCTCCAAAGAAGGAAAAGGTAGTGTATGCAGTTTCATGAAAGAAGAAGGCCCTGGTGTAGAGATGCATGCATCGTTCCAATCTGAAATGCAGGATGGTTCTTGGATATGGAACTTCATATTTGGACAATTGAAATTTGGAGGTATGAAGCTTCTACATAGAAAGGATATGGTGAAATGTTTTCCAATAATTGAAAAACAAGAAAGAATATGTGAAGGATGCATATTTGGAAATAAGTATACAGAGTCATTTCCAGTTGGAAAGTCATACAGAGGAAAATATCCACTGAAACTAATAGATTTAGAGATTTGTGGACCAATGAAAACACCATCTATAGGAGGAAGTACATATTTTCTTACATTCATCGATGATTTCTCAAGAGAAACATGGATTTATTTCCTAAAACATAAATCTGATGCATTGGGTTGTTTTCAGCAATTGAAATCACTTGTGGAGAAGCAGAGTGGTTATTACATCAAGTTTCTAAGAACTGATAGAGGAGGAGAATATGTTTCAACAGAATTTTAGATCTTTTCTAAATTTCATGGAATTTACAAGCAATTCATTGCACAATATACACCACAACAAAATGGTGTGGTAGAGAGGAAGAATCAAACCATCATGGAAATGGTGTGTAGTATGTTGGCAGCCAAACATTTATCAAATGAGTATTGGGTGGAGGCAGTAGCAACTGCAATATACATCATGAACAAATTTCTGACAAAATGTGTGAAGAACAAAGTTCCTCAAGAATCCTGGACAAGAATGAATCACAATGTAGCACACTTAAAGGTTTTTTATTGTGTCGCATACGCACGTGTTCCAGATCAAATGAGAAAAAATATTGATAACAAAGGACAAAAATGTATTTTTTTTGGATACTCTGAAGATACAAAAGAATATAAGTTATATGATCCTATTGCAAGGAAAGTCATAATCAGTCTCGATGTTCAATTTGTTGAGAATGAAGCATGGGATGGAATCATAGAAAGGATAGTCAGAATTATTGATATAATTGGGCATGATGCCATAGAAGAAGAAGTCATTCAAGCACCATCAACAAATCAGTGCGTATTTCCTTCTACACCTGGAATTGCGATACAAATCGCCACACAAACTACTCCAGTAAGATATACAGGTTTGCAGTCCACACCTACAACACAAAAAACTCCAACAAGCATTCCAAGTAGTTCTACATCTCTAGATCGAACATTAGCAAGTTTGTTACCAAAAAAGTCAAGAATTTTGTGCAACATCTATAACGATGACACATCAAATTCATTTTCAGTTTTTTCTTTTTTTTCATAGATAGATGATCCATTAACTTTTGAAGAAGCTACCAAATATGATGTATGGGATCATGCCATGGATGAAGAAATCAAATGCATAGAGAAAAATTAGACATGGAAGTTAGTTGATGTACCTAATGACAAGGATGTGATTAGTGTGAAGTGGATTTATAAGACCAAGCAATATGTAGAAGGAAATTTGTAGAAGCATCTGGCAAGGTTGGTTCCAAGAGGTTTTACACAACAACCTGTAATCGATTTCAATGAAATATTTTCACCAGTTGCATACATGGACACAGTCAGAATTGTGTTAGTGATTGTCACACAGAACATATGGAAAGTATATTAAATGGATGTAAAGTGAACATTCTTGAATGGAGATTTAGAAGAAAAAGTATATGTGGAACAACCAAAAGCTTATGAGGTTCCTGGAAAAGAAAACAAAGTGTACAGATTAAAGAAAACACTATATGGATTAAAACAATCTCCCAGAGCGTGGTACAGTGGCATTGATTCCTATCTCACACAAAATGGATTTTAGAGAAGTGAAGTGAGACAACACTATACATCAAACAAAACCAACAAGGTAACATGTTAATTGTTCACTTATATGTAGATGATTTGATTTTTACAGGTGATTTTTCCATAGAAGAATTTAAGTCAATCATGAAGGATGAATTTGAAATGAATGATTTAGGGCTTATGAAATAGTTTTTGGTTATTGAATTTCAACGGTCCAAAGATGTTATATTTATTTCAGAATCTAAGTATGTGCATGAAATTTTGAAAAGATTCAACATGATAATTTCCAAAGAAACCCCAACACTAGTCACAACTGGACTGAATTTAAGCAAGGAACATGAAGGATCTAAAGTGTATCACACACTGTTTAATAGGATGGTAGGAAGCCTTATGTATATAACAAAAACATGGCTTGATATTATGTATGGAGTGAGCCTAATTTCAAGGTTCATGTAAAATCCAAAAGAATCACATTGGAAGGCAGGGAAAATAATCATGAGATATATAAATGTAACACAATACTTTCGCATTATGTATTCTACTTCAAAATATTTCAAGCTTATTCGATATACTGACAGTGTTTGTGGATGAAACATAGATGATAGGAAAAGTACCTTTGGGAAAACATTTCATTGTGTATCAGGTATAGTGTCATGGGAATCAAGGAAGCATCCCATTGTGACTATTTATTTAGCAGAAGCTAAGTACGTCACAGCTTGTCAAGCAATATGGATTAGAAGAATGTTAAAATATTTTCTTCAGGAACAAGAGGAACCAACTACAATATTTTGTGAAAACAATTCAACCATCATGTTATTAATGAATCATGTTTTTCACAAGAAAACCAAGCACATTGATACAATGTATCATTTTATCAGGGAATTAGTGAATAAAAAAGAAATATGTTTAGAATTTTGTAAGTCAAAAGAACAAGTCACAGATATTTTCACAAAAGCTTTGGCAAGAGATTCATTTCAGAAATTGTGCAAGTGTTTAGGGAGTTGGAATAGTAACATATGTTTGAAAGTTCATGTCAATTCAATTTTTGATGTAAAATTTTGTATTTTTTAAACTCCCCAACTTATAATTAAACGAGAGTGTTGGAGATATTAATTACAAGTTGCAAGCTTCATACTTATGTAGAATATGTCTGTCACAGAAAATAGAGTTGTTTAGTCTGTCAGACACATCAAGCAACAATGTTAGAAGGAGTTTATTTAATGAGTTGATCTTTATATTTCTCAAGCTCTGTTATGCAGATGAGAGTCGGTAAAAAATTTATTGTCATATTAATTGTTTGAGTCAGTTCACTTCTATAGGAATTTTTTGGTCTCGGTACATAGATGTTCGAGTGTATAAGTAGTCGATATTCAGAGAGGTAGAGAAAACATAGTCAATAGTTAGCAAGAAACAATAGTTGTGTAAGGAGTCAAGAAGTCTGAGAGCTCAAGCTCTGTGTTTTGTGTGTTGATATATCTCTGACTTCATTTTGTGATTTTATGTGTTAAATAGTACCATAGTGTGAATAAATTTTCTTATTAAGTAGTATTATCACAACACGCAGTAAATCTTGCAGTCTGTGAACTAGGTGGAAAATTATGAGATTTCAGCCATGAAGTTTTGTGGTGCACAGTATTTTTCACTGCATTCTGTAGAGTCAAGATGTAAAGAAATATCAAGATGTAAGGGAAATATCAAAGTGTCCTCTCCCTCTCCATTTGTACATACGATCCCTCGACCTCTTCGAAATTAGTTTAATTGACCCTCGACATGACGCCCCTTGCATGAATATTCACCATGCCCTCAAATGATACATAAACAAGGTAATCATTTAAGCATGTGGTACTTGAAGGAATCCTAGTGGTGGTCGAAACCGATCAACCCACTAAATCTCTAACCCATTCATACTAGCGATATAATATGCAACAAAACAATTTAAATTCTCTAAGAATAATGAGCTTCGTACATACTTGATGGCCTCATGCCTAACTTCCACTTCCATTTCTATGGTTTTGATTCATTGCATGGAACAGGGAATTCTCCATGAAAATTCCATTTCTCGGGGGTTGAAACACTACAAAGGGTATAAAATTACTTATAGATGCATCTATGTAAAAATGAACTTTAATAATAGATTTTTGTATCGATGTAAACATGAACTTCAACAATATTTTTCAGATGCAAGCTCTCAATTATGAACAATAAACAAGTTTCCCTCTCATGTAGGCTTAGCTTTTAACATGACACATAACAATCCAAACTTAAACTATACTTATGAACAAGTTTTGATTTGATGTAGGACTATTTTTCGAAATTACACATAACAATTCATTGTTTTGGGAAATTCGTGAGCACAAAATAAAACCACAAAATAGTTCCTTGCTCTAAGATGAGGCAATAAGGTACCTCATGTTAAATTGAGTAATTTCTCACATTTAGTTGACTAGGTTGATAGTTGATATGAATCATAAATGCACTAGATGAGATAGGTGGATATGCATTTATTAGGTAGGTGAGAAGATGGAGTTTTGTATGAAAATATCTAGTTCTATGTATTTGCATTTTCAGTTTTCATATGAACATGGAGAAGAGTCGAATAACTCCATTGTTGCGTGTGTATGCTTTGTTTTTCAAATGATTTCCTCTTCTTCAACTTGAACATGGTATCAGATAAAGATTAAGATGATTCAAATATAGGAGATCAATTTATAGGTTGTCGGAGAGTGCTTTCGAGCTTGGTGAAGTCACATGATGAAGAGGAGCATTGAAGGACAAAATCTGTGGAGAAAACAAAGAAAAAAATCAAGACGTTTTCAATTTTTTGGATCTCGTCGCTCCCTGATAGTGTACACAGAGAGACCAAGATCCTGCATCATCCCTAGAGAGTGTATAAGGGCACCACTAGGTCAAGACTTATGTGCTATTTTTTCTAATTTTTGGTCACCTTCACACTTGAGGTAAGGTGTGACCCTAGGAACATTTCTTGTTTGATTTTTGAGAAAGATAAGGTTTAGATTTGGATCAGAACGAGGGAGATGACTATCAGTGTGATATCCCCAAAATATTAGATTATTAAAGTCTAAGTGTACTTGGGAATAATTTCTGTTTTTGGAAAAATTGGATTTGGAAATTAATTTCCATTTATGGAAAATTTGAATTTGGAATTTGATTATTGTAATTAATTATTTATGAATGTTGGGCAAAGATTTGACTTGCCCAACTAACTTCTTTGATTATGACACATGTAAAAGACAAAATTTTTTATAAATTAAATGTTGGAAGACAAATGGAACAACGAGGTTAAAAATAGCTGACCACGACTCCATTAGTGGGGAACATATTTGAGTTGCCTCAAGGCTAATTTTTACAAGTGAAAAATATGATATTTGACCACTAGAAGCCCATAAAAATAAGGGACTTTTAAAGCTACGAATTTCCTAAGGAGGGAAGGAAATACCTAGGCACAAACTGCATTTTAATACAACATCTGGAGGAGGCAGGACGTTGGTTAGTATGTTGGAGAAAAGAAACTACTTGCTGTTATGACTAGTGTTAGTGTGAGGCAAGGGAAATTTTGATCTATGGAAGGTGATTGTAGCTAAGGAGGATTATTTAAATTTTCCCTTATCAACTCATGGCCAGGCTAGGGGTTGGAAAAAGCAAGTAAACTTGGTTGTTCTTTTCTATGGTTGGGTGGAACATGGTTGTTCCATTTGTGTCCTAGCATTATATTTTCAGATATGTACCTTTACTTGCATTTCTTGTCAATATTATGTTTCATTATTAATTGTTAGGAATGTGATGGTTTATGTGATGTTTGTATATACATATATACGTTCTCACTTGGCAGAAATAACAGAGCTATTGTATGTTCTATTAAACATGAAATAGAGTTACATATATGTAAGTGACTGTATGTACACGTATAGGTATTCATACATAAAGAAAACATAAAAATTGTTGTATGGCCCTGTTATCATTAAATATGGTTATACATCTATGATCATCTGTGTATATATATCTATATGTGCATGCAAAAGAAAATGATAAAAAGGGTTGTATGTTTCTATTGGTTATTAATATATATATATATATATATAAGTGACTCTATAGACATACATGTGTTCATGCATAAAGAAATTTCCTATTGACCATTGATTTGGATATATATACATGTTGAATTACTATTTAAAAACTGTACAAGTGCCATAAAGAAAAGATAGAATGAATAACAATCCACATATATATTTACATATTATTTATGTTTATAACCACATCAAACAGTGATTCAATAGTCTACACATGCATGGTAAAGTAGCTATTACATTCAATGAATCTTGCTCAAATAACCTTTGTATTCAATTGAAAATGATTAAAAACAACCTGTGTGTCTATTTGAGCTGATTCAAATTATTACAGTGACCATAGGCCAAAGACTCCATTACCACTTGTAGAAATAATCTAGAAAGAATGGCATAAGTGTGTATGCCTAGATCGAAAATCGAATACCTTTTCGAGCAAGAGGACTTTCCTTGATTTTCTTCCCTCAATTTATATAAACCTGCGAAGAAGAAAGACGACAGATTTAGTAAACTATGCTAAGTATTTAATGGAAATCAAATAATAAAAATAAGACGAGACGATACTTAGCTTGAGCTCTTCATAGAATTAGTTCTCCACTGGTGTTGGTGCGACAATCTGTGCATGATCGAAAGGGGGAGGAGTGGACCCAAAATCAACTGATGGGTACTCTGATGAAACAAGACAGGGTCCCATCATTAGTTTAAATGTAACTGTAAATAATAATTTTACACAGAGCATAAGTTATGAATTATACTGTGATAAATTGAATACACAGAGCACAAATGAGAATCCCCACAAAGGGTAAAAACTATGCTTTTTCATACACAGAGAATTGAGTTGTGAGTTACCGAAGGATTGATATTTATACAAAGAGCGAAATCACGAATTTCCACAGAGAAAAATAAATTTCAATTCAAAGGATTTATACATAGTATGAATAATTTTCTACCATACGACTATGTATAGTGCAGAGGTAAATTACAATTTTTTATATATAAAACACTATAGGGAAAAATTACGAATAGTGGTTCGGGATTGATATATATATAGGTAATTATGCTATATAAAATACAAGTGAAATTTACGAACAAAGCTTCGGGGAGTGATATATATACTTGTAGTTATGATATATAAACTAAGAGTGAAATTGAAGAACAGAGGTCTGATGTTACGGTATACATATATATCTATCTTTTCTTATAAAAACACAAAAGGTAAATTATTAAACAGAGGGACAAAAATCGCCTGATACATATTCGCTTTACAAACACCGGATGAAAATTTCAAGCATAGAGTTATTTGTTGTTCTACATATATTGTTGTATAGAGTTGATAAGGTGACTCACGAATATAAGATCCAACATTTCCCTATACGTAGAGCACGAGTTACAAAATTCCCACGGAAGAGATTTTGCCACACTTTTATACAATGTAATTAGGAATTTACATAGAGAGGTAATGAAAATACACAGACCACCTCCTCAAATGCCATAAAGGATTTATCCTATATCCATTCATTCGTACAGAGCTAAATACAAGTTCCACGGTGCGGTATCATAAACACAGAGAATAACCCTGCTAAGAATTACAAAACTATACATATTTGCCTATGAGTGTCCATTACTAATGTCCACAAAGTGCTAGTATAATTACCCAGAACCTATTTATGATTTACAGTGTTAACATATCTTACACAGTGTAAAAAATAAATTACGGGATTTTTCCACAGAGAGTAAATGAATAGATATGGGTAAATGGTAGGGTAATATTTCTATAATGGTGGATATAGGAAATGTGCAAAGAATAGCGACATCTAATTGTCATAAGGTTTTCAGCCACAAAGAACCGCAATCCATGATAGACTAGAGGTAAACAACAACCAACTAGAAAAATACTATAACCTCCATACTGATAACTCTAAATCCAGAGGGAGACCGGGAGGAATACTCTTATGGAGGCAAAATGTCAATACATTTGTAACCCTCAATAGTTCTGAAACAAGTTCTAACCACTAGTTACCAAATACTGAAGAAAATAAGTTATTTC
>JZKD02S1415563.1:0-11176 GCA_000966675.3 Picea glauca
TCATTACCAAGGTATACCATCCCACCGTCATATTTCTCATACACTAAAAACTAGTGCTAATGGGAAGTCATATGGAAGGAAGCTCCAAATTTTGTCATCCATGCACTCTGCACTGCACGGGTTGCCAAAGATCAAAAAAAGGCTCTCCACCATCCTCTTGAATAATATTTTTTAGACACATTATCAGACTCATTATTTTTCTTCTTATTCTTCTTCTTTTCTTTCTTGCAATCCCTTCTGAACTGTCTGACCTTGCTACAAATCCAATAATTTACCTTGGACTTTCCAGGAGACTTATGTCTCCCATGAGATTTGGATCTACCCTTCTCTCTCTTTGAGCCTTTCTTCTTTGATCTTAGATGAATAACCAAGGCCTCATTTGTGGATTCAGAATATTTCCACCTCACTGATGTCGGCAACAGGTCTAACCCATAGTTAGGAAACCTTAATGAACATAAGTTGTTGTAAGAATTGTAACTAGACTTCCCAAGGATATTTATTAGAGTATTCTTATGCTAGTTCAAATTCATAGGCCCTTCTTGAAGCCTCTGGAATTATATCTAATACCAAATTCTATCTCATGAATTTTATTCATCCTCATCGATTGTTCACATCATGGATCAATTTCTCTATCTCAAACCTCTATTTATCATAGACATGGATTGATTGATTGATCCTCACTTCCTCTGCGTTATCTAATACATTTTTTAGTAATTATCCTTGTACTTATATCATTGATTAGTCTCCACATCACTTCTTATGTCAACATTTCTCTTCAGGGGTTTATCCTTTCCCCATATGTCCAATGTCTATGACCAATGGTTTGTTAATCGGGCACTTCATCCTTTAGCGATGTTGTCCTTAGTGCCTATCTTCTATATAACCACAATATGACCAGATTCTATGACCATTCACTAATCCAAAGGTGCTTAACTATCCACCGTAGATTTACTTTGATGATGGACGATCCACATTATTTCGGGGGGCTAGCCCTTGACTCAAATCTCGAGGCAGGGGACCCTTGAAATCTATCTTATACTGGCGCATGGATTTCTAATCCTACACATTCTCATATTTTGGTCGATTGACTTTTGTTAAGTCTCATTCACCTTCACAACACTAAATAATTGTCATCCCTTGATCTTTCCTCCATGAATTTGATCCGACGAGTCATGTTCAATCAATGCTTTCTTCTCATGCTTCCTCGATCCAACGATCACGACTTGATCAACCGTTGGATGGATGACTGGAATTATCCCAAATTTTGTAATGAGATATAAAGGTTCTTTGTTGTGTTGGCATATGATCTGACGACCATCATTCTTCAATAGAATGATCTGAGGGCTCTTGTACCTTCCCTTCAAATTATGGATGGCTTGACTACTTCAGTTGCCCCTACACATGGTTACTTCATATTAAATGAATTAGGATCATTGATCCTATAGTGATAAATGATCATTTAATTAGTCATTTATTGGAACCTGCACACGAACTCAATGTTGGACATGTAACCATATGGATTTTTAATAAATAGAAACTACGCACCCCATTAACATGGACACTTTGAAGACTTTCCAACCTACAACATGAACTAAACCTGCAATTACTCAATTATCAATTATACATAGGTTACACACACAATGACAAACAAACATTTCCTCAATAATACTCGACACAAAGTATTCCTTTCCTTAATCATGCATACACTGTACATAGATTTACACAAGGATTCTAATGCCTTTCCTAGCTTGATTTTAACTCAATAGGACTACCTATCTTTCCTTGGCCTAATTCTCTCTAAAATTTCCAATTTCCCTGTAGTTTGATCTCCTACTATGGCCAACCTCCCTTGGTCTAATTTTCTCTTTCATTGACCAACCTCGAATTCCTCTAAGGATTACAATTTTATACAAAAGAATTTTGAAACCATTTCTGGTTCAGATATACTATTTACTCAACAACTCCCTAAGGATCCTCTCATATCCACAAGATCTTCTAACAAACCTAACATTTAGGATTCTCAAATCCTCATGAGATCTAACTTACTCTAGATCTCTCAACTCCTCTCAACTATCGAGATCTCTTCTTAGAAGTAGATCTGATTTTACAATACAATCCACTCACACATTCTAGAACTCTTATAAAACTTAGGGAATTACAATAAAATTCCTTTAGGGAACCAAATCCCTAGGAAAATGAAACACCCCCTAGGTCTAATCAAATGTACAATATTTTGGGAGGCAGGATGCTCCTGCATTAGACTCCCCAGGAATAAAAATTGTTCATGATCTTCTAATCATGAGCTCTAATGGTTGGAGTCCTCCTAGATTCCAAACTTTATGTTGTAGTTATCTTTATTCTTTGCCTCTTTGTTGTTGTCCTATCGTTGCTTCTAATTCTCCAGGCTTCCAAAATTTATGCTATTGTTTCCCACTTGCTTTGTTGATGCAAAGTTCTTCAGTCAACTGAACTTTCTTGCTGGCTATCCTCCTCTTTCTACTATACCTTTTCTCAGATGTCTTCCTCATCAGCTTCCATAACATATCAATGTCATCATCCATATTTGTCCTTGGATGAATGTCATTTCTCCTCTGCTTCTATGCATAATTTGAAGCCTCTTCCTCATTTTCTACCAAGACAATGTATTATTCCTCCAGCTTTGACTTTACATCATGAATATGTAGTATTTGACTCACTATCCTCTCTTCCAAGAATGCCAAGTCTTCATACAATTTAGAAAAATTATCTTGAATTGTATCTTCCATGCAATATTCTTCTTTTGAGTCTTATGTCATCCATTATTCCAAAAGTTCCATTTCTTCTTTTCTACATCCTTCCTCTGAAAAAAAGACTATCTTCTATCACTTCAATGGTTGAAAACTCTTTGAGCATGTTTTCATAAGGTGATCCTCCATCCTTTGTACCTCCATCATTTATGTAAGATAATGTCGGTTCACTATTATATTGAACAAAATTCGAACCATGTTCAACTTCACCCTCCTCATATTCATAAGACTCTTGAACTTTTGATGTTGTCAACATCATCATGCATTCTTCTGTGCCATAAAATGTTTCTTCATCTTGTTTGTTTGCTGAAAACTTTTCTCCAAATGAAGTTTCCTCATTATCCTGGTGATTATTACAAGTCTTCAATTGGTTGTCTTTATCAGCTTCTCCTATTACAACAATTTCCTCATCTCCAAGGTCTACAAATACATGTTCAACCAAAACTCCTCTAAGTAATTCATCTTCTCTAAGAGATTCATTTAGTTATCAATATGCATGAACACATCATCCAATTGTTGTTCATCACCTGCAAAATATGTAAAGATACACCAAACGTCATAATTAAAAATACTTAGGCTCTTCATCTGATGCCTCAGCTACCATATCACCATGTTGATTTGAACTAGTCCAATAGTTCATGAGACTGCCAAGAAATATTTTCTCAACATCCTCATCTCCATCTTCTCCAAGGACTATTCCTTGTTCAGGTTCACATATAAAAACATCCATTCCATACTTAGTTGCCCTGATTTCTTCCTGCACTTTGGCATAAATCCTTTTCCTTAGCTTCACCTGTAGTGAATTACATCTCACCTTCTTCTTCTTCTTCTTCATTGTCCAACCATATCTCTGGCTTTCCCCATATTCTTGTATCCATTCCTTTAATACACTAAGATATACTTTCAACTTAGCCATCTCCTTGTCAAATTCCTCATTAATCATCCTCTTTATGCCAAATTCTTTGGCATTTTCCTTCTTCTGGTAGTGACATTTCCCTGAATCCTGTAGATGACCTTCAATACTCACCTTCTCCTCTTTCCTCGGTGGACTCTCCTTGTCCACTTGTGAGCTGCAAACAGCCTTCACCATATTTGTAACAAGTTTGCAACTTGTCACCAGTACCAATCATCCTCTTGGTACATCCTCTTTTGGTTCTCTCCTGTAGAACCTCTTGTTGAGCACTCCTACTCCTCATCTTTCAAGGTTGTCGGACTGCTCACCTCTCTTGAGAAATGGAATTGTCCTCTTTGTCTTCAAAAATATAATTTGTTGTTGGGGTTTTGTCACAATTTCCTTTACATGAGAGCTCTGCTTGCTCATTTTTCCTCTATCACAGCTTTCTAGCTTCCGGGGGTTCTTCCTTCCCTATCAATCCCGTAGCGTTCTGACTGGCTGGCCATTGTTGTAAAGGCTTCTATCCATCATCCTTTTTCTGCTACAATATCCTTCAGTATGCTTCAACCTACAAACACAAAAAAAAATTCTTCCAGAGTTAGCATAAAATCATTGCAAGATTTGTATCAATATCTTCTCTTCAACATTCCCCTATTGATCCATTCATCCTTAATCAACCTCTCCATAAGCATCTATGTCCTGAACTCTTCACCAAGAGAGTTCACTGCATATCAACTTTCACAATCCTTTGTCCCCATTTGCAATCAAAGGTAGGGAATTCAATTTCCTACTCTGATTCTACCTTCAAGAGAAAACTCATGCTCTAAATCCTAAAGAACATCAATGTTTTTTTCTTTTCCACCAAGGCTGCTATAATACTCTCGACAATCATTCCTCCCTGCTACAATTAATTGAGCAATTTGTCTCACTCTGATTCCACTTAATGACCTTCAACAAGTCTAACCCATAGTTAAGAAACCTTAATGAACAGAAGCTACTCTAAGAGTTGTAACTAGACTGCCCAAGGATATTTATAAGAGTAAGCATATGCTAGTTCAAATTCGTAAGCCCTTCTTGAATCCTCTGCAATTATATCTGATACCAAATTTCTATCTCATGACTTTTATTCATCCTCATCGATTTATCACATCATGGATCAATTTCTCTATCTCAAACCTCTATCAATCACGAACATGGATGGATCGATCAATCCTCACTTCCTCGGCGTTATCTAATCCTTTGTTCATTCATTGGCCTTGTACCTATCTCGTTGATCAATCTCCACATCGGCGCTTATGTCAGCAGTAGTCTTCGAGGGTTTATCCTTTCCCCATATGGCCAATGTCTATGACCAATGGTATGTTAATCGGGTGCTTAGTCCTTTAGTTTTTTTGTCCTTAGTGCCTATCTTCTATATAACCACAATATGACTAAATGTTGTGACCGTGCACTAATCCATAAGGTGCTTAGCTATCCACCCTAGATTTACTTTGACGATGGATGGTCCACATTATTTCGGGGGGTTTTCCCTTGAATTAGATCTCGAGGCAGGGGACCCCCGAAATATACCTTATACTGAAGCATGGATTTCTAATCCCACACATGCTCATATTTCGAGAGGTCGACTTGTGTTAAGTCCCATGCACCTTCACGACGTGAAATAATTTTCATCCCTTGATCTTTCCTCTATTACTTTGATCTTATGAGTCATGTTCAATCAATGCTTTCTACTTATTCTACCTCAATCCAACAATCACGACTTGATCAACCGTTGGATGGACTGCTGACATTATCCCAAACTTTATAATGAGATCTAAAGGTTCTCTGATGCGTTGGATTATGATCTCATGGTCATCATTCTTCAATAGAATGATCTGAGGGCTCTTGTACGTTCCCTTCAAATTATGGATGGCTTGATTACTTCAATTTCTCCTACACATGGTTACTTCATATTAAACAAATGAGGATCATTGATCCTATAGTGATAAATGATCATTGAATTAGTCCTTTATTGGAGCATGCACACGAACTCAACATTGGACCTACAACCATATGGATTTCTGATAAACAAAAACTACACACCCCATTAACACAGGCACTTCGGAGAATTTCCAACCTGGAACATGAACTGAACCTGCAATTACTCGATTATCAATTATACAGAGGTCACACACACAATGACAAACATAGATTTCCTCAATAATACTTGACACAGAGTATCCGTTTCCTTAATCATACATATACTGTAAATAGATTTACATGAGGCTTCTAATGCCTTTCCTAGCCTAATTTTAAGTCAATAGGTCTACCTATATTTCCTTGGCCTAATTCTCTCTAAAATGGCCAATTTCCTTGTGTCTTGATCTCCAATTCTGACCAACTTCCCTTGGTTTGATTTTCTCTTTCACTGACAACCTCAAATGCCTCTAAGGCTTACAAATTTATACAAAAGGATTTTGAAACCATTTATTGTTCAGATCCACTATTTACTCAACAACTCGCTAAGGATCTTGTCAGATCCACAAGATCTTCTAACAAACATAACATTTCAAATTCTCAAATCCTCATGAGATCTACATTACTCTAGATCTCTCAACTCATATCAACTATCGAGATCTCT
This sequence comes from Picea glauca, assembly GCA_000966675.3. Lineage (NCBI taxonomy): Eukaryota > Viridiplantae > Streptophyta > Pinopsida > Pinales > Pinaceae > Picea > Picea glauca. The sequence continues at coordinate 6,302 of JZKD02S1415563.1, forward strand.
TCTTAGAAGAAGATATGATTATAATATAATCCACTCACATTCTAAAACTCCTATAAAACTTAGGAAATTACAATAAAATTCCTTTAGGGAACCAACTCCCTGGGAAAATGAAACACCCCCTAGGTTTAATCACTCACCTCCTCTGAGAGCAAAGTAGTCACAACCTCATCAAGAACCAATGTCTTGACATTGCTTCCAATGGACATTACCAGGTTGTCCAATGAATCTGGCAAATAACACAAAAGGGTCATATAACGATCCTTCTCATCTATATTCACTCCAACTACGATCAATTCGGTCACAATAATATTAAATGTAGTTAGGTGCTTGACTACAGAATCACCATCACCCATTCTCAAGGAAAACAACTTTTTCCGCAGAAAATTTGTATTAACCAAGGATTTAACCTGATACAAATCCTCCAATTTTTTCGAGAGAGTTGTTGTGGTTTTTTCTTTAGAAACATTCAATAATACCAAATCGACCAAACAAAGTTTGATAAGGCTTCTTGCGTTACTCTCCAACACCTCCCACTCTTCATCTATCATACCAATGAGTTTGGTTTCAAATAATGCAACCCATAGATCTCGATCTACCCAAAGATCAATGACATTGGACTTCCAGAACACAAAGTTAGTTCCATTAAACTTCTCAATTTCTAATCTAGATGTGCTCGCCATTTCCCTACAACAATAGTTTTTTCTATGCAAGCTCTCACTCAAACAAATATTAGATAAAAGAACCTTGTCCCTAACACCTTGGAAGTGAGGTGATTAGGTTTTGATACCAAATGAAAGAAAACAGATGTGCAAAATGCGTCCACGAGAAAAGAATGTGCAAAGATTGAAAACAAAACAAACCCACTCTAAAGCACACTCAATGTATTATTCAACCATTAAATTATTATAATATAGAGTATATGTGCTTTCAATAAAAGTATTCAGCATTAACATAATTTTGGAGAAAATTCAACAACATAAATAAATAGACATAAATAAAACTATAAATCACTTATGTCTTTTCATTTCTACTAACACTAATAGACATAAATAAAACTATAAATCACTTCTGTCTTTTTATTTCTACCTGCTTAAAACATTTCTACTTGCTTAAAACAGAAAATTATTCCCTACCACTTGTCTCTGCCATTGCTCTGCTCCACTACAACACTGCATTCTCTGGTTCACTATACACTGCAATATTCTCTACTCCACTATAGCAGATAGCTCTGCTAAGTGTATGACACATCTGTTCCAACAAGCCCTCTCTGTAACTACTATATGGAAACCGGCACAACACTGGCCAGCCACGGGTAAGGAATCTGTATATCAACAATTTCAGAAACATTAATAATATCAACAAGAATATGTATATAGAAGGCGTTGTTATGTTTCCTGAGGACAAGGCGGTCTTGCTGATTCCGATGCCATTGCCAGTCAGGTGTGTAAATTTACTAAAGCAGTATTCTAAAGGTTTTATCTTTTTGTGTTTTTTAATAATTTTTTTTGTTTGATTTTGATTGGATTTGTAAATTTGAATGGCTAAGTTTGATAATCTAAATGTCCAATATTCAATGGATTTTTCAGTAAACTAAATTTATTTACACATTCAGAAATACAATTTAAAAAACAAAAAATAGCGATTTTGTTTAAATTTATAAAAATAAAATAAACGTTTAGCCACTACCTTTACTAAAATCAATCGAAATATTCCTTCCTAATTCGGGGTTTCGTTACGTTTTCTCGGAGCAATTCAGCGCACCAGTGAAGAATCGAATATTTACAGGGAGGAGCCCAATCGGCGATCCCAATTGGGTCGATTTCCGGTTGAAAGCATGCGGCATCAGCACAATTGTGTGAACCAGCTCTGACAGTAACATCTTATATCCATATTTGCCCCTCTAGCGAAGACTGTATTTCGTCGTCCCATTAAGTGGAATTCTCTGGTTAACGGGAACAAAGAGTGATAAATATGCCGATGATCTGATTTTATTCGCTAAGGGAGTCCATCAAAGGTAGGGCATCAACGCTAGGCCCCGAAATCTTCGATGCGTGTTCAACAATACCGTGGAGACCTTCGTGACAGTGTCTGCTCAATATTTTCCGGTGCCAGCAACTGGAGAAACGCCTCCGACCTGCGCTTGTTGGTGCCAAAGTCACTCTCAGGTTAGTCCGTAAGAACAACCATTTCCATCTTCCTTCGATAGCATATTTGTAGGGACCGACTGAGCACCCGACGACTATGATTTGTGGGGACCGAGTGAGCGTAGCTCTTCGTCATTCTTGATGTCAAAGTGCATTATTTCTGTGAGATGTGCGAATAAGTGGTCAGGAAAAAGCAAAGAGACAACAAGCCATTATTATTAAGAAAGAAAACTTTCTTTAGAATCTCTGGTTACACTGTGCCTTTTTTTTTTTTTTTGGATGGGGCAGCGTAAGCAGCCGGTACTTTATGTGGGGCAAGAGGTACATTGAGGTGCTCTAATTCTATAGACTACAGCTGGTTTATTAATTGTGGCGAAGGGACTAATATCAAAATTAAATTAATGAGGGCGTGGGCTACACTGATGATCGCAAGGCACCTAAAAATTCAGATGTTGGGGGATTCCAAAATCATCATCTATTCGCTCAAGACAAATGACAAGCTTCAAGCTACTAATATTGAAGGGTGGAAGACCAGAATTCAAGAATTGAAGGCAACCTTCCAAAACATTAGCTTCCATCACATTTACAAGGATTCCAATGAGGAGGCCGACAAATTATCTAAGCGGGTGCTTTTTTCTCCGAAAGGAAGACTTATTTTTTTCACTTGGGATGGGAAAAATGAGGGGCCTTTTTGCCATTTGGACCTTTTCTAAGTTTTTGTTCATTTCCGGTTTATGAGTTACTAGACCCTAAGGGGGAATGTATGGATCCTTTGATATGTTATGTAAAGACTTTTAGTCATATTTCAGGTTTTTGCTTGAAGCAAGTAAGGCAAGGTTATTAGGAAAGTTGGGAGGACAAGCTTTTTGATCGGCGGTATTGTTATGTGGTTTTTTGTGCCAATAGCTCGAGCTTAGTGACACTTTGTGCATGTAAAGTTGCAAGGAAATCCATTGGAGCGCTCAGGAAAAAACAAAGAGACAACAATCCACTATTATTAAGAAAGAAAACTTTCTTTAGAATCCCTGGTTACACTATGGATTTTTTTGATGGGGTAGCGTCAACAACGGGTACTTTATGTGGGGCGGGAGGTACACCGAGGTGCTCTAATTCTATAGACTACAATTGGTTTATCAATTGTGGCGAAGGGACTAATACCAAAGCTGAATTAATGGGGGTGTGGGCCACACTCATGATCGCAAGGCACCTAAAAATTCAACAAATTCAGATGTTGGGGGATTCCAAAGTGATCATCGATTGGCTCAAGACAAATGGCAGGCTTCAAGCTACTAATATTGAAGGGTGGAAGACCAGAAATCAAGAATTGAAGGCAACCTTCCAAAACATTAGCTTCCATCACATTTACAGGGATTCCAATGAGGAGGCCGACAAATTATCTAAGCAGGTGCTTTTTTCTTCGAAAGGAAGACTTATTTCTTTCACTTGGGATGGAAAAAATGAGGGGCCTTTTTGCCATTTGGACCTTTTCTAAGTTTTTGTTCCTTTCCAGTTTATGAGTTACTAGACCCTAAGGGGGAATGTATCGATCCTTTGATATGTTATGTAAAGACTTTTAGTCATATTTCAGGTTTTTGCTTGTAACAAGCAAGGCAGGGTTATTAGGAAAGTTGGGAGGACAAGTTTTTTGATCAGTCGTATTGTTATATGGTTTTTTGTGCCGATATCTCGAGCTTCGTGACACTTTGTGCATGTAAAGTTGCAAGGAAATCCATTGGAGCGCTCAAGAAAAAACAAAGAGACAACAAGCCACTATTATTAAGAAAGAAAACTTTTTTTAGAATCCCTGGTTACACTGTGGCTTTTTTTGATGGGACAACGTCAACAACAGGTACTTTATGTGGGGCAGGAGGTACATTGAGGTGCTCTAATTCTATAGACTACAGTTGGTTTATCAATTGTGGCGAAGGGACTAATACCAAAGATGAATTAATGGGGGTGTGGGCCACACTCATGATCACAAGGCACCTAAAAATTCAACAAATTCAGATGTTGGGGGATTCCAAAGTGACCATCATTTGGCTCAAGATAAATGGTAGGCTTCAAGCTACTAATATTGAAGGGTGGAAGACTAGAATTCAAGAATTGAAGGACACCTTCCAAAACATTAGCTTCCATCACATTTACAAGGATTCCAATGAGGAGGCCGACAAATTATCTAAGCAGGCATTTTTTTCTCCGAAAGGAAGACTTATTTTTTTCACTTGGGATGGGGAAAATGAGGGGCCTTTTTTCCATTTGGACCTTTTCTAAGTTTTTGTTCCTTTTCGGTTTATGAGTTACTAGACCCTAAGGGGGAATGTATCGATCCTTTGATATGTTATGTAAAGACTTTTAGTCATATTTCAGGTTTTTGCTTGAAGCAAGCAAAGTATGGTTATTAGGAAAGTTGGGAGGACAAGCTTTTTGATCGGCAGTATTGTTATGTGGTTTTTTGTGCCGGTAGCTCGAGCTTAGTGACACTTTGTGCATGTAAAAAGAAAATTATTTAATATAATTTTTGAGCAAATTTTCTTCAGGAAAAAAAGTGCGGGAAAAAAAGTGCACCAAAAGATTGAATATGTTAGTGATTGCGTAACTAAAACTCTTCAAACCATTTTTTAATCAAAATAGGGTAGAGAAATTAATCTAATCCATATCTTGAGATAATAGATATAAATAAATTTAAAATTGGTTTGAATTATTAAAATGAATTTAAGTATAAATAAAAAGA
>JZKD02S1415585.1:0-11176 GCA_000966675.3 Picea glauca
CAGTCAATAGGAACTCATCCATGATTCGTTCCATTCATTGGTCTCAACAACATCACGACGTACAGGAGCATAACCGCCCAACCATTTCCGCATAATCCAGAGCCTCAAATGAAGCACTCCATCCATAATTGCATCCAAATGTGCCTATGGTCCCAACAGTGGTTCAAGCATAATATTCAGACCCAACAACAACTCAGGAGAATGAGGTCCAGCCATAGAATCAGGTGGACAAAAATTTACATTTGCACTAGTTTGCATGATTAGCAAAGTTTTGTATTTGATCTGCTCTTTTGTAGCCATAACTCAAATCAGAAAATATAGATAGGAATAGGGACAAAGACATCAAGTTTTTCTGACACATTTTAAACCTATGGGCAATATGTAATTCTAGCCATATTTTGGAGAAATCCATGCCCTTTTCTAATATAATTATACCAATTTTTGTTAAAAAAAAAACATACTAACATCAAGGTTAAAGAAAATTCCATCGGAGGTTATTTCCTAGGAACAATTTGGATTATTTTTTGGTATTTAGATTCGTGATGTTGTTATCTTAACACAATAGGCATTACACCATATAAAAACAAGAAAACATTAAGCTATGGTCCTAAAGTTTGACTTGCCAAAGCATATGATAGGGCCAACTAGCTCTACATTAGGCTTCTTTTGTTGGATGTTGGTTTTCGTTTTCCAATAGTTGATTGGATTATCAAGTGTATTTCATTAGTCTCCAACTCTGTTCTTATAAATGAATAAACTTCAAAAAAACTTATTCCATCAAGGGGTTCAAGGAAGGGGTTATCACATAGTCTGCATGAAGAAGTGGTTAGACAAAAAGGAACTAAAGAAATTTATGGCTCTACCATGCATCACAATTTGGGGAATCTGGCTTGCCAAGCGTAGATTTTAACCTTGTACAATATTTTTCTGCAAACAGATTTTCAATAATAGAACATAAAAGATACAATGGAAAATACACACATTACACAGAGATTTTTCCCTTGGAAACCCAAACCGGGAAAACCAACATATTCTATATTCATTCACTTCATACATTGTTTACAATACAATATACAGATAGGAGCCAAAATCATCCAAAACCTTGATCCAATGACCTGGATTAGTCAACAACCCTAATTCCTTAACCGGAAATAGAAAAACTGCCCATAACTAAAAACAAAAACCGAGGACAGCCCAAAAATGGACATGAAAACCAAGGAAAAATTGCTTCTAGTCGTGCAAAGAATATAACACATATCCGAGCAAAGAATGTAACACATATCCAACACCAAGAACTCCCATATATTTGAAGAAAATTTTATTCCTCCATTTTAAGTTTTAGTTCAAGTGATATATTTAAGTAAATCTCGCCTCAATATAGACATTCCAAGGAATCATATGCAAATTGAGAATTTAATCATAGATAAATTGAAGGGTGGGGCAGAGCTAGTGAGGGTCCTAATGGGTTTAGTTGAGCAAGGAGCATCTTACACCTTTCTATTATCCACTGTAATACCCTGGTTTTGAGTCCTTGGATTAATAATGTATTTTTGTTTATTCATGAAAGGTTGGAATTCTTGTAAAGTTAAAAAGGTCGGAGATCTTGGAAATGCAATACTTTGAATTTTTTTAATAGTACAATGCATTGTTGGCTCCAAGGCGGACAAGGATATAAATAGGGGGCTATGATTCCATGAGAGAGGGGGCTAAAGGGGCCAAGTCTTTTATTTATGTTTTATTCACCCATTTGGAAATTAGTTGGGAAAAGTCGTTACGTGAGTTTCTTGGGGAAGGCCACGTGGTGCTTTATTGCATGTAATTATATAAACCCTGCTTTTGGGTTGTGAGGGGGTTACTCACTCATTTTTGTTTGCCATTCTTTGTTACTCGTTCCTCATTCATTCTTGATCACTGTTGTTCTTGGTCGGGGCATGGAAAACGAATTACAAGAGGAAAAGAGCAATTGCTTGTTGGTTGTAAGAACTATTGATTATTCTAGAAAGAAATGGATGCCCATGTGCATGAGAATGATGACAGTTATGAAATAATTGTCTACAACTGAGAATCCCTTGAGTTTCCAACATTGAGGTTTCTTGACCAGTAGCACTGGAGCCTTGCAAAATAAGTGTAACAACCCAATGGACTACATTGCAAAGAAAGTGGTTCATTTCTTTGGGTTGTGTAGGTTGAGGGAAGAGAGTTGGTAAACTAGGATTGTTGTGTGGTTGATAAAACCATAAGAGCTAGATAATTGGCTGTGTGTGTTAGAGTCGACCTAGGACCCATCCTTATGGATTCATAGCTTCGACTTAGAGTTGACCCTTTGTTGAGAGCTAGAACAACAACATCTATGGTTGGGTGGAATGTCTAACGTTCGCAGCCAGTTGGTGAAGCTATTTTTTAAAGATAAGTGCTCTTTGTGTTTTCTGTGTAATTTATATATTCTATCGTGTATTAATTATATCTCATATATGTTTATGTTGTGCATGTTTGTTGTTAGAGTTGTGAATGGCATGTTAAACCTTTCTTTTATAGTTTAGCATGTTTCTTGATTATTACATGTGTTGTTGTCATTCTTCTTGATTTTAATTGGTATAAGAAATTGAAAATTCATCAAGAAAGTGAATTCTTGAGGTACCTAGGTTGATGGGTATGTCACAAATTGGTATAAGAGCATTTTTTCAATTTTGTTGGTAATGGGGTACGTTACAGATTGGTATCACAACGAGGCTGCAATGCTTGTGTTGACTTGCAGGTTGTAAGGTTTTTATTTTTGCAGAGGTCAAGTAGGAAGGTACTTGGGTACTTGAACATCGTTTCTTGAAATTATACATTTTTGGAATATTGAAAAAAATTGAGAATTTTTTCCTACAATGATGTCATCATGATGTCGATGCCACGTTTCGATTGACATGGCAGTGGTGATGTGGACTACCACGGTGGCAGTTCGATCGGATGGGGGTAGGTCACTATGGTGGGGTGGCATACCATCGTGTCGAAGCGACGATCAAATACCATTAGTGGTATTGGAGCTTGGTTGAAGTGGTTTTGTAAAAAGTTTTAAACCTCCAAATCGAACATGGGACTGTCATCTATCCTTTAGGAAGTATGGTGGTTTCATAGGAGTTTGGGCGTCGTTAACGCGTGGTTACTTGAAATTTTGAAATCCACCATAATCGTTAATCAACCTAGATTCTTCGCTATTAGATCTAGGGTGCAGATGAGTTTAATTCCATGAGTAAAGGTGGAGATGGGACCCATCAGTGGCATGGACCACTACGGTGGTGCTATGTGGCAACCAGTATGGGTGGGATCCCGTATTTAATAATACTTTATTTTATTCAAATAATGAAGAAGAAAGGTAAGGAAGATTGAGAGGGAGAAGGTAGTGATAGATGATGATGATGTAGAATCAGGGTGTTTGGAGGGGTGACATGGCATTCCCTCAAGGTGCCATGTGGACTTATGGTGCCACATCATCATTGATGTCGATAGATGCCACATAGGCAAAGAATTGCCTATGTCTAAAAAAAACTAAGTCTGGAGCCATTTTCTTATTTTGGCCATAATTGGAGCAGAATAACTTAGACCAAGATAAAGTTTTATGGGTTTTTTTTGCAGCAAGGAGTTATACAAAAGTGCCTATGAGGCCCACTGGCCATTTCTTGAATTTGCTAGATAGTTGAAAACAATGGTTTTTAAAGATCTGGGTATAGTTCAGTGAATGAGATCCAAATTCATCTAAAATTTTTGGAGAGATTCCAAAAGGTAGACACAAAAATACCCAGTGAAGGAATTGGATAAATGGTATGGGGGGTGCTTTGCACCCCCCAACCAGGATGGTTGCCAGGGTTCGGGGGTGGGATGCCCTGAGTAATTTTTTTGGGTTTGTTTTTGGCAATTTTTTGCATTTGTTTTTGGCGGTTTTTTGACACATGGTTTTTGTCGATGGTTTTCTAATTCTAGTTAAGGAATTATGGTTGTTGACTAATTCAGGGAAATGGATTAGGGGTTTGGATGCCGTGAGATCCTATATGTATATTGTATTGTAAACAATGAAGATGATGAATGGAAGATTAGAGGTGCGACTCTAAACAAGTTATTGGTTTTCCTGGTTTGGGTTTCCAGGGTAAAAATATATGTGTAATGTGTGTGTGTGCGATTGTATCTTTTTTATTTTATTAAGAATTTGTTTGCAATAATTAATTGTACAAGGTTAAAATCTACAGAGTTGTTGATTACATTGCCAAATATATGGAATGTTAGAGAGTGAAAGTTGATCATAGACACCCAACAGGTTTGCTACAACCATTTCCAATTCCAGAGAGGAAATGGGAAGTGGTAACCATTGATTTATTACTAAATTTCCGAGGACAATAAGAAAACATGATTCAATAATGGTAGTGGTGGATAAATTGACATAGACTACTCATTTTGTTCTTGTGAAAATGACTCATACAATAGCTAATATTGCTTAAATTTACATGAGGGAAATTGCTAGGTTGCATGGAATACGTAAGGAAATTGTTTCAGATAAAGATACAAAGTTTAGTTCAAACTTTTGGAGAGGATTATTTAAAGGATTTGGTACAAATATGAATTTTAGCATAGCATACCATCCATAGTCAGATGGGCAGACGAAGAGAGTTAGCCAAGTGGTTGAAGGCATGTTGATAATGTATGCGATGGATAAACCAATATCTAAGTGGGAAGATTACTTGCATTTGGTTGAGTTTGCCTATAATAATGGGTATTGAGCTTCATTGAAGATGATCCCATTTGAAGGTTTGTATGGTAGAAAATGCAATACTCCAATGAGTTGGGACAACCCAGTAAATAAAGTAGTACTTGGGTCAGAATTGCTCATGGATATGGAAGACCAAATGGTTAAAATTAAGCATAAATTGAAAGCAACACAAGATATACATAAGAGTTATGTAGATAAGAACATGATAGCTAAAGAATTTAAAGTGGGAGAGCATGTGCTTTTGAAAGTGAAGCCCAAGAAGAACTCATTTAAGTTGGGAAACTGCACAAAGCTAGCAACCAGATTCTATGGTCCCTTTGACATATTGGACAAAATAGGGCTAGTTGCATACATGCTTGCATTTCCTGCTTCCATGCATGTGCATAATGTATTTCATGTCTCTTTGTTGAAAAAGTATGTGTGTGATCCGAACCATGTTATTGATTGGAATTTGACTCAGGTGAAGCCAGAAGGAGACTTTCAAGTCTAGCTGGTGCACATATTGGACATGAAGGTCAAGGTGCTCTAGAATCAAGCCACATGATTCGTAAAGGTTCAATGAACCTGTTATGCTCTTGAAGATGCAACTTGAGAGCATGAGGATGTCACATAAGTAGAATACCAGTGACTTTTTGAAGATTTTTGAAATTGTGATTTCTCTTTTGTATATGCACTAAGGACGGTGCCAAAATAAGGGGGCGGGGAATGTAATACCTTAGTTTTGAGTCCTTAGATTAAGAATGTATTTATGTTTATTCATGAAAGGTCGGAGTGCCTGTAAAGTTAAAAAGGCCGAAGAGTTTGGGAATGTGATACTTTGAATATTTTCAATAATAAAATGCATTGTTGGCTACAAGACGAACAAGGACATAGATATGGAGCTATGATTCCACGAGAGAGGGTGCCAAAGGGGCTAAGTCTTTTATTTATATTTTATTCACCCATCTTTAAATTAGTTGGGAAAGGTGGTTACATGAGCTTCTTAGGGAAGGCCACATGTTGCTTTATTGCATGCAATTATATAAACCTTGCTTTTAGGATGTTTGGGGGTTACTCACTCATTTTGGTTTGCCATTCATTATTATTCATTCCTCATTCATTCTTGGCTGAGGCATGGAAAATGAATTACAGGAGGAAAAGAGCCATTGCTTGTTGGTTGTAAGAAATGTTGATTATTCTAGAAAGAAATGGATGCCTATGTGCATGCGAATGATGGTAGTTATGAAATAATTGTCTACAACTGAGAATCCTTGGAGTTTCCAACATTGAGATTTCCTGACCAGTAGCATTGGATCCCTAGAAAAGAAGCAGATTAGCCCGAGGGACTGCATTGTAGAGAAAGGGGTTCATTTCTTTGGGTTGTGTAGGTTGAATGGGAAGATAGATGGTAAACTAGGTTTGTTGTGTGGTTGAGAAAACCACGAGAGCTAGATACTTAGTTGTGTGTGATAGAGTCGACCTATGACCCGTCCTCGTGGATTCATAGCCTTGGCTTGGAGGTGACCTGTTGTTGAGAGCTAGAACAACAATGTCTATGGTTGGGTGGAACATCTGATGTCTGCAATCAGTTGGTGAAGCCATTGTTTAAAAATAAGTGGTCTATATGTTTTCTATGTAATTTATATATTCTGTTGTTTATTAATTATCTTTGATATGTGTATATCATGCATGTTTGTTGTCAATGTTGTGCATGGCATGCTAATCCTTTCTTTTATAGTTTAACATGCTTCTCGATTATTGCATGTGTTGTTGTCATGCTTTTAGATTTTAACTGGTATTGACAATTGGAAATCCATCAAGAAAGTGAATCCTTGACGTACCCGGGTCGATGGGTACATCACATATTTGCATCAGAGCAACTTTTTCGATTTGTTGGTAACAGGGTATGTTACATCCACAACGCGATGTTGAAAGCAAGTTAGGTTTTTAGTTCAAATAATTATGTTAAATTGATGGCTCTTAGATGTCTACTAGGATGTGCAAACAAAAAAAATGTAAATAATATTAAGGCATTTGGTGATTCAAGCTTGGTTATTTAATGGACGAGTGGAGATACCAACATGTCAAACATCTTTCTCAGGTCCCTAGGGGAAAAGTTGAAGTTGGTTGTTAATTCCTTTGAACACATTTATTTTAAACATATATGTGAATAATTGAAATTTGAGGCAAATGCCTTATCCATAGAGGCAATTTAATTGGATGAAGGAACTTTGTTCTTAGAGGGTTTAATAGGAGGATCATCCATCCTTTCTACAATTAGTTTGATTTAAAGAAGGTTAAGAAGCTTCTAGCTTTGGCATTTATTTTTTAGGTTTGGAGTCTACTAGGTTTTCTCTTGTTTTTCATGTTTTGCTTGTAATGAATGTAGGAAATTTTGAGCTTTTTTCTTTATTTGGTGTATCTCTTGGGAGACACTCTAGAAAGTGTAATGCATCAAACTGCAATGTTTGTGGTGCCCTTTCTAGGCATAGAAAAATGGTGCTTTTTGGGACTAGGACTAAATTTTTTGAGGGCTTTCAAGGGACAATTTAAGTGTTTTTTTAATGCAAATATTGATGTCACATGAATGATGTAATTTTAATTCACTATATAAATATAAATCACTTTTTCTTTGTGGAGGAAAAAGGGAAAACACAATGAACATGGAAGAAATTCAAGGAAAAAAAATACTATTCTGGCCCAAGTTCTTCAACAAAAAATTAATGAAGACAATAATGACGAGAGATGATGGTTAGCCTTAAGAGACATATGGAATGGTGATCAAACTGAACCCATCAAAATGGGGAAATCTCACATTAAGGAAGAGAGGAAAAACTCCTTTATCTCTTGTGTTTAATTGAAGCCATTTATATTGATTTTTATAAATAATCACTGAATATATTTTATCCAAGGTTGGAGTTATTCATCTCATGACCAATGGGAAGTGGGTCATAGCATTATTACAAGTGGGAGACCAACTCCAAGGACCACACATTGCAAAAGAGTAATAGTTCCCATGGGTGCATACTTCATTTTTTCCTTCTCTTCCGCACGTATGAGAATAATATTGTAGAGATCAACAATATTTCTCAAACTCATCGGTCTATAATTGTTTTGGAAATCAAGAGGTTATCTGTGAATTTTTTGTCTTACATTTTACTCTGTAATGTTGGTCATGGTAGACTTAGAAGGAAAAAATAAGCTAGAATTGAATTAAACACATGCAACATCAAAGAATATCATAATTAACTCTATTTTTCTAACAAATGAAGACGTGGTTGGCCTTTAAAATCCATGCTCCTATGTCCAATCTAAGTGTGATCCCAAACCTAAGCTAACAATTCCTCCTTATCTAACTTTCATATTATTGGTTAATGGAGGTAGTAATAAATCATCAAGTGGGTGTGGTCCATCCATCCATTAGTTAATGACGTGGAGGAAGTCATTGTAAATAAGAGCACTTGGTCCACAAAAGAGCACAAGCTATCTCGATAAGACTTTTGGTCTATGAATTTATTACTTTCCTAAAAGGAGCAATCCTTCCAATGAAGGCTAGGCTAAGGTCTTACTTAAGCTTAAGACTTTTTAAAGACTGGTTGACTAGGTTCCAAGATGATCTTTCGTGACCAACCCTTTTGCCCTAGGGTCAACCTTCCATGGTTGAACCTTTTTAAGCCAGAGTTGACCTTTAGGGACCCACTCCTAACTAGCTACAAGGTAAGATTGGGCCTTGAAAGGTCTTACTTAAGCTTTCCAAAGGGTTATCACAATATGACAAGACCTTTAAACGAAGGCCTTACTACCCACTTGAAAGGACCAAACTAACAAATCCATTCATGTATAACCTTTCAAGATTGACCTCTTAGTTAGGATTGACCCAATAAGGCCTTTATGACCAACTATTTAAAGAGATGACATTTTGGTGGGGACCAACCCCAAGGATTGACCAAGAACTTACTAGGACATTGACCTTTTAATTAGGGCCTTAACTAAGCTCAACAAAGACACTTATCTTCTAAAGAAGGGCATGGCCTTAGATATTGACCTTACTACTACTTAGCATGGCATAATCACATCTCAAAGTCCATCCATATCAACCCCACTTGTAGTAGTTGATAACTAGCGTGGAAATTGTTTGGATATCATGTTACAGGTAGTAGTAGATTTCTAGGGTTGACATCGTTTATATTTCATATATGCGTCTTCTATGACATACTTAGTGGTCTCCTCATGTTATGGTGACTTTGAATAATATCTTTAGATGTTCTACTCGCATCTAGTAGTGCTTATATGTTCTTATAGTCTTAGGTTTCTTTTAATCTTCGTTTAATTTGTGCCCATAGGATCACTAAATCTAGATTCTAAATTATCTTAAGAGGATACCACGTTCCTTGAGTGTCCCTTTAGCATAGTTATATGTTTGTTCCCATCAACTTCAAATGGAGTTAGATCACAACATTCCACGTGAGCAACATACTTGTAGACTTTGTCTTTAATTATAAATACCATTTCATCTTCACATGCCCTCTTTATTGTAAGTTTCGTGGACGATACCACTACATGTTTAGAAATTCATAGAGTTCATAGAGGATCTTTATAGAGTACATGGACTATAAATGCTTGGCTTTCTTTATGCATGGGATGTTTCAAATTTGGATAGAAAACCCTCTATTGTAAATCATCCCACATTGCCAACTCCAAGCTAATCACCTCACACTTTTGGATTTTACACAAGCCATACCCCAAAAATCTTATCATTAAATTACATTTAATTTATACACCCAACATTATAAAGTTCAATGACCTTTATTAGACATAAAAAAAGAATGCTATCACCAATTTGTTTTAAGCCTAAAATACTAACCTTTATTAAACATAAAAAAAAAAAGAATGCTATCACCAATTTGTTTTAAGCCTAAAATACTATGAATGTTTGGCATTATTTTTAACTCTCTTAATATTTTCCAATCTTAACCTTATAGTCTTTCTTAGATTTAGTGCTTAATAACTTGTTCATCATATATTATATTCATATTCTTTTTTGAGTTGTACTAAGTGAAAATTATCTTTTATCAAAAAAAAATATAGAAAATATAAATCTATCTTAATTTAATAAAAAATCAAATTACAAACATTTTAATTTCTATGTTTTTTTAAATCTATATTAATTTTAATAAAAAAATCAAATACTAACACTTTAATTTTATAAAAATAGATGTTTAAATCAAATTATATTAATTTATTTTATATTTTAATAATAATAATTATTATCATTATAAAAATAAAAATATATGTTATCAAAATTATAAATCTAAATAGAAAATCAAATTAWAAATATTTTATTCTTAATTCTTTTTATATATCTATCTTAATTTTAATAAAAAAATCAAAATACTAAAAATCAAATTATACTAATTTTCTTATAAAAATCAAATTATATTAATTATTATTATTAAGATTATTAAAATATATTTTATTTCCCTAGTACGACTCAAGTTACGCATCTCCCGGGCTTTGACGATTTGCTACTGCCTCACTTCCTCTCTCCTGCAATTAAATTAAAATAGTAGAAAGTCTACCAATTAAGTATCACACAACGCAGTCCTAAGAGTTAGTTTAGTTGGCAAGACGTGTACATAGTCTCTCGTGTTATGGGGAAAGTTACGAGTTTGAGCCTAGCTAAGATTCTTGAGGTCACCGCTTTATCATTTCCATATCATCTACTATGTGAAAAAGTATCATGGTAAATTTCCAAACAATTAAGTATCACGCAACGCAGTCCTAAGAGTTAGTTCAGTTGGAAAGACGTACACATAGTCTCTCGTGTTATGGGGAAAGTTACGAGTTTGATCCTAGCTAAGATTCTTGAGGTCGCCGCTTTATCACTTCCATATCATCTACTATGTGAAAAAATATCATGGTAAATTTCCAAAAAAAAATCCCACACAATAAACTCATATTAGAGGTTAACCACATGGCAAAACTGTTATTACTATTATCTTCTCTCACCCCAACCGCTCGAAACCATAGACGTTATTATGTTCATGGCAGAAGAATTTGGAGCTATGGCCTCTGTTATGTGGGGTGGGCATATGCCCAGACTGTCCTCCTCCACCTCTTCTTCTTTTACCGCTTCCAATTTGAATTCAATGGCTGCCCACAACAGCAACATCATCAGTATGAAAGCAGATGCCAATGATGCGTCTACGCCTAACCCTGTAGCTGAATCTCGACAACCATCTATGTTGGTGTTTTCAGGTCAGCTGAATCTCTTCCCTTGTTTCTTTGACCCATCTCTTTTCTGTTCTGGCCATCAGTGTTCCCTTTAGCCTATTTTGGTGTTTTTTGTGTACATTAATACAAATTTCAATTTCCCTCGATTGCAACTCAGTCCAACCGGGCTTGCGTGGGTTTGAGTAGCCCCTTTGGCCTATTTTGGTGTTTTATGGA
>JZKD02S1415596.1:0-11176 GCA_000966675.3 Picea glauca
AAGTTCAAATGTCCAAATCTAAAATGCCATAACTAGGAATTATCCTGTATTTCATATTGGAATGTTTCTTTTATCTTTGAGCCATTTTATATTTTCTTGATACTAGGCACACTATTTTCCTCATTAGAACTACGCGTAATTTTTGTTGTAAATGCAGTGTCTCACTGCACATATTTTGCTTTACCAACAACTAGCATTGTATTATTCTTCTTGGTTGGATTTAATGTCAAAGGGACCATTCTATTACTTGTCATCTGAATTATTGCAATGAGTTGATTGCTTGGGCATTTATCCATAATCACACAATGATTATCTTCCATGTAGATCGTGTATCCCTTCTATAATAGTTGTCCTTTCCTCATCAAATTATGCTTCAGAACATAAACATAATATACATCATACATAACTTTATGTTCTCCTTGATTAGTTAAAATGTTTATATTGCCTTTGCCTAAGACAATGACTTATCTATTCAAAGTGTAAGCTTGGTTTGGATTGACTCATACAAACTAGAAAACATATCTATGTTTCTTGTCATGTGGTTACCGCAGCCTGAATCTAAATACCATATATCACATGGACTTGCTTGAGCAATGTTGCACATCACACTCTTGTTAATGCGTGGGCATTCCTAAAAAATCCAATTTGGCAAGTGTGTGTAGCGGTTCGGTGAGTACAAAGGTTATAGGATTAAGAACATGTAAAATGTTTTGTTTCTAGGAACACACGCACATTCCTTGTGTATTCATTCCTTCACACTCCATTACTACTTTTTTGTCCATCAACTTCATGGAAGCGCTTAAATCGACAAGGAACTATCATGTCCTCATAAAGATCAAAATCCCTTAAAGTGGAATCATTTTTTATATTGCAAAAAGATACGCCTATTGACACATGATGGATTTATAGTGATCTTTAATCTTACATCATCAAGTGAATTGGATCCTTGATCTTTAGTNATCAATCAATCGTTCAGCTCCAGTATTACTTCCAGATTTTGAGATCACCAGTGAGCTTGCAGCAATTGATTGTTTGGTAGCGGCTAAGAACTTAGCACGTTTTCTTCTCAATTTCACGATTTCCTTGCGCAACTCAGGAATGTATTTAAGGACTCGTGAAACGGTATTTGGAATGCTCGGTTTCTTCTGCAAATGACAATTCAATAGAAGAGAAAATTCAGTTTCAAGAATAAATTTAAAAAATATATGTAGACTGAGTCAAAATCAGAAGTAAAGGACTCTAAGTCAAGTGTGAAAAGATTATAAGTCAAGTGTGAAAAGATTATAAGAGAGAATTGATGCAACACTTTACACTATTGATGTGTATTTTATTAATATGAACATGTATAGTTACATAATATGGTTACAAGACCTTAATGAGTTTTCAACTCCTGTAATGGTACACTAACTAACTAACTAGTTAAGGATGTAATTAGGTGTTTTTCTTAACACTCCCCCTTAATTACATCCGAGAAAAACTATCACTATCACCAGCTACCAATGCATTCCAATGCAATAGACTTCACACTCCCCCTTAAGTAAAACTTGGTCCTGACTCTGATATTAATATCTCACATTTCCCTGTTAATAGAAGATTCAAATTCTCCGATAAAATCATCAAGTTATAGGAGTAGACACCCTTGTATCTACCAAAGTGGACTTCATACCACATTCCTTTACCAAAGTGGACTTAATACCACATTCCTCTACCAACATGGACTTTATACCACATTCCTTCTGGCCAGCGCCTCAAACTGCTCGAAACCAGGGATAGTTGTGATGTATCATGGTCAATGCTTCATGCTGCTTGAAACCAATGATACATGCTACATGATCACATATTGACCTATGTAGGCCTGATTCAATCAGGGCTTACTGAACATGGGGAACAAAGCTTGCCTATAGCAAAGCTCACAACTTCTTACAAATGGGACTGAAAAGCTTAGACCAAAAAACTTACTGGAGTGTCTACTAGGGTGTCGGGTACAACTGAACATGCACCCCTCAAATTACAACAATTCATTTCTTATGTATTTGTTGATGAATGAAAAAACCAAAAATTTAGTTATATTCGGTTGCATGTCTCTGCCCATCTTTCTTCTTTGCGACTTTCATTCAGTTTTTACTGCTCAATAATGCGGAAACGTTGTCCATAAAATGGCTCTGCGTAAATGATATTTGCGACTTCTTCTCCTTGGAAGCCTCGATCTTCTGTCTTGTAAACTATTCACCATGGTGACTTTTCTTCACCATAATCTTCTTCTTCTATTCACTATATCGGGTCTTTACTGGCCTAACTAGAATCTGCTTCTCTACTTCTTCTCACTTAAGTTGCTTCACTCTTTGCAAATTTCTTGATAAAAGTTAAAATAGATCTCATCACCATGGTTTTTCCTCTTGAACTTACATGTCTTGGATTTCCATATTCTCTTGGCATTTGTTAGAGTAGCTGATTCAAATCACGGCTTCCTGTGGTTGGCTTCTTCCTGTAGCTGGCTTCTTGGTGACAACCTCCAGCGGCCGGCTCAAAAACACCTTTGCAAAATTCAACAAACAATCGACCAACTTTGGCTCTCTCTCTGCGCATTTTCCTCAGCGCGTGAAACACTCGATGGCATACTTCTACTTCAGATTCCTACATATGGCATAATTCGAATGTACGAAATTCCAACCGAATTTTTCAACTTAGGCCGGCTTCATATCTTTTGCGTTAACAATGACTGTTCTTCATCACTGACTGTTGCTCTTCCTTTGCTATACAACAACAGTTTCAAGATCGATTGTTCGGCTTCAACAACAGTTTCAAGATCGATTGTTCTCTCAAATGGAGCGACTTTGATTCCTCTTCTTTCAAAATAGAGAGACTTCCATATCCCTGGGTCTCTAGGCCCTCCATCACTGGAGTGAGGCGCAAACCCGCTCTGATACCATGAAAAGATTAAGCAGAGAGAGAATTGATGCAACACTCTACACTATTGATGTGTATTCTATTAATATGAACATGTATAGTTATACAATATGGTTACAAGAGGTTAAGGAGTTTCCAACTCCTGTAACGGTACACTAACTAACTAACTAGTTAAAGATGTAATTAGGTGTTTTCCTTAACAAAGTGATCCATACACAAAACAGTATTTTGGAAAAGCAAATTTTAAATATAATATAAGATAAACTAAATGGCAATCGAAAGATATCAATATACAATATACTAATTTATACATNCTGTATATATGTTTTGGGCTAAAGTGTCTGTGTTTACATGTTTTGGGTCAAAGTGTCTGTGTGATATAAGGCCAATGAACCTAGCGTTGTAAATTGTAATCGCACTCAGATATATATTAATAAAATGCAGCATTGTTGCAGACCAAGTGAGACAAAAGAGTATGGGTGACTTGAAGGACTAATTCATACTTGTGATATATGAATAATGTCTAATGTATATGAGTGCATAATTGTAATCATGTAGACCATAAATAAAAGTCTATGTATGGGTGAAAGAGGAGCATAAGAAGAGAAATTAGGTATGAATATCTCATGGATTGAGTTGAGAGATTTAGGGAGATATTATTGGAGAAAGTTATGCATATGGTTTGAACTAATCATCTAATTATGACATAGATATTATGGTCACCTATCATTATATAACGGGACCAATTGTGCAATACAAAGATACATTGGAATGATTTAATTAATAGAATTTCCCCCTTTGGGGATTTCCGAGCTTAAACTCCTGATGTCCCTTGCTTATTTATGTGTTTAGTGTTAATGTTGCTACTCTTTAAAACCAACATTTGGTATCAGATCTTGTTAGAGACTTCATCTCACTGCTACAATGCTTACCATGAACACTTATCTCTGCTCTTAATTTATTCTTTCCATGAAAGCATACGACTGAAATTCTACTTATGCTAGCATACAGATGTTGGACAATAGTGTATTGCTCATTTTTGGTTGAAGACATATGAGAAATTGGTTTAGGAGACGAGACAAGCCCATCCAAGACGTTGTATGGATTGAGATGTTGCATGAGTCGAGATAAAACACATACCGAAGAGTTAGCGACTTGCCTTCATTAAGTTCATGGAATCTAGGGCTGAGACGTTCAGTTTTGATCGAGTTCAAAGGTGGGCATGAACATTTCAAAACTAAGTTCCAACATTTCCATCTACATTTTTCTTGCTTTTATAAATCCATTTGACACTTATCACATCCTTATCTTCAGGTACATCTACCGATTTCCATGTTTGATCGTTCTTTGTGCATTTGATTTCTTCATCCATGGCTTGTTCCCATACATCATCTTTGACAGCTTCTTCAAAAGTTAATGGATCATCTATTTGTGAAAACAGAGCAAAAATCTGAAAATGAATCTGTTGCGTCTTCATTATAGATGTTGCATAGACTTATTGTCTTTCTTGGTAACATAATTGCCAAAGTTAGATCTAGGGATGTATAACTTCTTGGATTGCTTGTTGATGTTTGTTG
The DNA here is from genome assembly GCA_000966675.3 of Picea glauca. Lineage (NCBI taxonomy): Eukaryota > Viridiplantae > Streptophyta > Pinopsida > Pinales > Pinaceae > Picea > Picea glauca. Next base: position 4,485 of record JZKD02S1415596.1, read on the forward strand.
TGCTCTCGGTGTAGACTGTGGACCTGTTGTTCTTACTGGAGTATTCTGCATTGTGATTTGCATCGCAGTTCCAGGTGTAAAGGGACTACGCACTAACCTGTGCATGGTGTTTGAACCATTTCATCTTCCATGTCATCATGCTCCATTGCATCAATAATTTTTAGTGTCTTAGTTATGCTTCCATTCCATGCTTCATTCTCCATGAACTAAACATCGCTATTGATTATAAATTTTCTTGTGATAGGGTCATACAACTTGTATCCTTTTGTGTCTTCAGAATACCCAACAAATATATTTTGTTTTCCTTTGTTGTCCAACTTCTTTCTCAACTCATCTGGAACATGTGCGTATGAAACACTACCAAAAAAATTTAAATGCACCACACTATGCTTCAATCATGTCCAGGCTTCTTGAGGAACTATATTCTTCGTACTCTTTTTTGGACATCTGTTCAAGATGTATACTGCAGTTTCTACTTTGTAACACACCCAGGACAGGCATAACATTTTTTTTTATTTTCTTAAAGGATAGGAACTCCATTCATGGTTCCTAATTTGGAAGGTTAGGGAACCAGTCCAACCTCTTGGTCAAGGATCGTTCTGAGCTCTGTTGAGCTAGAGAAGCTCTTTGATTTCCTGTGGGAATCTCATGAACAAATCCACGGGTCCTTTTTATGAAACTTTGCCTATGTGACTAAGCACCAAGTGCGAGCCTCTATTCCACGCGACCACGGGATGTGACTGCGTGCCTACCCAAAAGCGTTTCGAGACTTCGCATGTCGAGACTTTAATGTATAAGCCACCCCTAACTCCCCAACTCCCGAGCTGCGAAAAGGGACTAACGACCGTTAGCTCCCTCCGCTCACGTGACCATTCCCATGGCCATAGGCTTAACCTAAATGACGTGTTTTATTTCGCGACTTCGAGACTTTTGATGCAAGGCTCCTCAAATCCTCCAAATCTTGAGCTCCGAAAAGGGATAACAATCCCTTAGCTCCCCATTTGGCCTTCGTCCATGTGACCATTCACTATGACCTGAGACCAAACTCTAAAGCACGTCTAAATTTCGCGTATCGTGAGTTCTCACGACTTCCCTCTTTAACTTCTTCAAGTCGTGAGTAAGCGAAATGCTAATCTTTCACCATATGTCCTCCTTGATGAACGACCATGATCAAATCGCGAGTTCACACATCACGATTTCGAACAATATGTCCTTTGACCTTCTTTCTCTGCGAGTCAGCGAAATGATGAGCTCTTGGCACATGTCCTTTCCAATGGACATTCCCGATGGTTTCAGAACTTCTCTTGTGCACTTTTCTCCGGATCCAATGACTGTTGATCCATGTGCCAGATCCGATGGCTCAGATCTATTCTCCTCTTGTGTGCTCTTCACGTTGTCTAAACGTGGATTTCGACGATCCAGATATTCTCCTCTTCTCGATCCAACGACTGTTGGTCCACACTCTCAGATCTGACGGATATGATCTTGTCCTGTGCTCATAATTTCTCCCATCTTGGAAGAATTTGATGCTTCGAAGGCCTCAACCTTTGATCTTCTACTACGATCCAGCTATTGGATCTCACCAACACTTATGAGAAGTGTTGTCCCTCCTGAGATTTCTCACCCTGGAACCTCAAAGGGATTCTCGAACATCTTCTTGCCTCATAGAGAGCCTGTGCGTATCTGCACTACCTCTCCTGAGTTTAATAGACTTTGTCCTCCAAGAGACTCAGAACGACTATGAGGGTTGACATGAATACATGTAACTATACCTAAGGTCGACAAACTCACTGTCGTGACTCTAGATTAAGACACTACAGAACTCAAGCATTTATGAGAAAAAATCATGTTTGAACCATATAACTTCTTACTTGCCTAATTATACAACAAAGCATAAATAAAAGGGATACAATATATCCATTAAGCATTCATTGACATTCCTGAAAACATTTACAGTATATCCAATTCATACAAAGGATATGTGATTACTTATCTATTACAGGAGATAGCCATCTAACTGATTGTGGGTGTTCATCCTTCCACCCAACCACAGGCTCAGAGGCATTCATTCTTAGCACTCTGGCCACCCCCGTACCAAGCCATGACATCACCAGGGATCTCTCACAGTTCTCAAGTACTCCTTCTCTGTTCAACCTCTGCTCAAGTTCTATTCTTTGCAACTCTCAGATATTTTTCTCTATTATGGCCTCGGCGAGATTTATCAGATGCTCACCCAGCAGCAAACTCACAACCTTCTCTTCATTATTCCCCGGAGAGCTCCACACATCTCCTTTACGATCTTTCCCTCTCATATCCTGTCCCCCCTCTGGTTGACCCCGTGTATCCCTTTTACCTGCCTTCTGTTGGAAGGTTCCCAACCCATCATGTTTCTTCGGTCAAAAGGAAGCTCGGGTCTACAGATCTCTGTGGCACTTCGAGTTGACATTTTGCAGCTAGACCATGCTCCCATTCATGGGAGTGCTTGATAATTCAACCACTGGTCCTTTCTTTATTAACTGATTTCTTACCTTGAGATCCGAAGGAGGTTTGTCATCGTCATCAAGGAAAATTTGGGGTTATTTGGTATAATGAACCCTCTTGTATAGTTTTCACATTCTTCCTCTAGTGATATCATGGTTAGTACTTTCAAGGCTTCACCCCCACCGTCAGTTATTGGTAACTCAAATAATAATACATTTATATTGTCCCCATGCCTCAACATGGTAATACTATTTTATGATTAATTACAAGCTGGTGGAAACAGGGTGTTACAATTCCCTCCCCCTTAAAGGAACAATGTCCTCGNTCTCATGGATTGAGTTGAGAGATTTAGGGAGATATTATTGGAGAAAGTTATGCATATGGTTTGAACTAATCATCTAATTATGACATAGATATTATGGTCACCTATCATTATATAACGGGACCAATTGTGCAATACAAAGATACATTGGAATGATTTAATTAATAGAATTTCCCCCTTTGGGGATTTCCGAGCTTAAACTCCTGATGTCCCTTGCTTATTTATGTGTTTAGTGTTAATGTTGCTACTCTTTAAAACCAACATTTGGTATCAGATCTTGTTAGAGACTTCATCTCACTGCTACAATGCTTACCATGAACACTTATCTCTGCTCTTAATTTATTCTTTCCATGAAAGCATACGACTGAAATTCTACTTATGCTAGCATACAGATGTTGGACAATAGTGTATTGCTCATTTTTGGTTGAAGACATATGAGAAATTGGTTTAGGAGACGAGACAAGCCCATCCAAGACGTTGTATGGATTGAGATGTTGCATGAGTCGAGATAAAACACATACCGAAGAGTTAGCGACTTGCCTTCATTAAGTTCATGGAATCTAGGGCTGAGACGTTCAGTTTTGATCGAGTTCAAAGGTGGGCATGAACATTTCAAAACTAAGTTCCAACATTTCCATCTACATTTTTCTTGCTTTTATAAATCCATTTGACACTTATCACATCCTTATCTTCAGGTACATCTACCGATTTCCATGTTTGATCGTTCTTTGTGCATTTGATTTCTTCATCCATGGCTTGTTCCCATACATCATCTTTGACAGCTTCTTCAAAAGTTAATGGATCATCTATTTGTGAAAACAGAGCAAAAATCTGAAAATGAATCTGTTGCGTCTTCATTATAGATGTTGCATAGACTTATTGTCTTTCTTGGTAACATAATTGCCAAAGTTAGATCTAGGGATGTATAACTTCTTGGATTGCTTGTTGATGTTTGTTGTGCTCTCGGTGTAGACTGTGGACCTGTTGTTCTTACTGGAGTATTCTGCATTGTGATTTGCATCGCAGTTCCAGGTGTAAAGGGACTACGCACTAACCTGTGCATGGTGTTTGAACCATTTCATCTTCCATGTCATCATGCTCCATTGCATCAATAATTTTTAGTGTCTTAGTTATGCTTCCATTCCATGCTTCATTCTCCATGAACTAAACATCGCTATTGATTATAAATTTTCTTGTGATAGGATCATACAACTTGTATCCTTTTGTGTCTTCAGAATACCCAGCAAATATATTTTTTTTTCCTTTGTTGTCCAACTTCTTTCTCAACTCATCCGGAACATGTGCGTATGAAACACTACCAAAAAAATTTAAATGCACCACACTATGCTTCAATCATGTCCAGGCTTCTTGAGGAACTATATTCTTCATACTCTTTTTTGGACATCTGTTCAAGATGTATACTGCAGTTTCTACTTTGTAACACACCCAGGACAGGCATAACATTTTTTTTTTTTTTCTTAAAGGATAGGAACTCCATTCATGGTTCCTAATTTGGAAGGTTAGGGAACCAGTCCAACCTCTTGGTCAAGGATCGTTCTGAGCTCTGTTGAGCTAGAGAAGCTCTTTGATTTCCTGTGGGAATCTCATGAACAAATCCACGGGTCCTTTTTATGAAACTTTGCCTATGTGACTAAGCACCAAGTGCGAGCCTCTATTCCACGCGACCACGGGATGTGACTGCGTGCCTACCCAAAAGCGTTTCGAGACTTCGCATGTCGAGACTTTAATGTATAAGCCACCCCTAACTCCCCAACTCCCGAGCTGCGAAAAGGGACTAACGACCGTTAGCTCCCTCCGCTCACGTGACCATTCCCATGGCCATAGGCTTAACCTAAATGACGTGTTTTATTTCGCGACTTCGAGACTTTTGATGCAAGGCTCCTCAAATCCTCCAAATCTTGAGCTCCGAAAAGGGATAACAATCCCTTAGCTCCCCATTTGGCCTTCGTCCATGTGACCATTCACTATGACCTGAGACCAAACTCTAAAGCACGTCTAAATTTCGCGTATCGTGAGTTCTCACGACTTCCCTCTTTAACTTCTTCAAGTCGTGAGTAAGCGAAATGCTAATCTTTCACCATATGTCCTCCTTGATGAACGACCATGATCAAATCGCGAGTTCACACATCACGATTTCGAACAATATGTCCTTTGACCTTCTTTCTCTGCGAGTCAGCGAAATGATGAGCTCTTGGCACATGTCCTTTCCAATGGACATTCCCGATGGTTTCAGAACTTCTCTTGTGCACTTTTCTCCGGATCCAATGACTGTTGATCCATGTGCCAGATCCGATGGCTCAGATCTATTCTCCTCTTGTGTGCTCTTCACGTTGTCTAAACGTGGATTTCGACGATCCAGATATTCTCCTCTTCTCGATCCAACGACTGTTGGTCCACACTCTCAGATCTGACGGATATGATCTTGTCCTGTGCTCATAATTTCTCCCATCTTGGAAGAATTTGATGCTTCGAAGGCCTCAACCTTTGATCTTCTACTACGATCCAGCTATTGGATCTCACCAACACTTATGAGAAGTGTTGTCCCTCCTGAGATTTCTCACCCTGGAACCTCAAAGGGATTCTCGAACATCTTCTTGCCTCATAGAGAGCCTGTGCGTATCTGCACTACCTCTCCTGAGTTTAATAGACTTTGTCCTCCAAGAGACTCAGAACGACTATGAGGGTTGACATGAATACATGTAACTATACCTAAGGTCGACAAACTCACTGTCGTGACTCTAGATTAAGACACTACAGAACTCAAGCATTTATGAGAAAAAATCATGTTTGAACCATATAACTTCTTACTTGCCTAATTATACAACAAAGCATAAATAAAAGGGATACAATATATCCATTAAGCATTCATTGACATTCCTGAAAACATTTACAGTATATCCAATTCATACAAAGGATATGTGATTACTTATCTATTACAGGAGATAGCCATCTAACTGATTGTGGGTGTTCATCCTTCCACCCAACCACAGGCTCAGAGGCATTCATTCTTAGCACTCTGGCCACCCCCGTACCAAGCCATGACATCACCAGGGATCTCTCACAGTTCTCAAGTACTCCTTCTCTGTTCAACCTCTGCTCAAGTTCTATTCTTTGCAACTCTCAGATATTTTTCTCTATTATGGCCTCGGCGAGATTTATCAGATGCTCACCCAGCAGCAAACTCACAACCTTCTCTTCATTATTCCCCGGAGAGCTCCACACATCTCCTTTACGATCTTTCCCTCTCATATCCTGTCCCCCCTCTGGTTGACCCCGTGTATCCCTTTTACCTGCCTTCTGTTGGAAGGTTCCCAACCCATCATGTTTCTTCGGTCAAAAGGAAGCTCGGGTCTACAGATCTCTGTGGCACTTCGAGTTGACATTTTGCAGCTAGACCATGCTCCCATTCATGGGAGTGCTTGATAATTCAACCACTGGTCCTTTCTTTATTAACTGATTTCTTACCTTGAGATCCGAAGGAGGTTTGTCATCGTCATCAAGGAAAATTTGGGGTTATTTGGTATAATGAACCCTCTTGTATAGTTTTCACATTCTTCCTCTAGTGATATCATGGTTAGTACTTTCAAGGCTTCACCCCCACCGTCAGTTATTGGTAACTCAAATAATAATACATTTATATTGTCCCCATGCCTCAACATGGTAATACTATTTTATGATTAATTACAAGCTGGTGGAAACAGGGTGTTACAATTCCCTCCCCCTTAAAGGAACAATGTCCTCGATGTTCTTTCTCAAAAACACCAGTCACGCCTTTCTCATTTAGTTGTTTCAGAAATCTCGATCCTTCTTTCCCGGACAGGTTCTTTTTTAGACCCTTAATCTTGGTCACCTACTTTCAATAATTCTT
>JZKD02S1415607.1:0-11176 GCA_000966675.3 Picea glauca
TGATTGGAAAGACAATTCATGGGGTGCTTGGATTTCTTAAAACATTGAGCCATATTATGCAAGGAATGAAGAAGGTAGTAGGGGATGTTGATTAGCTTCTGATTTCTCAAATGTGACAGTAGAAAAAAATCATAAAAATAAACAACTTGATATCTCCCTTCGCATGTAATGTACCTTTTTACGAATTCTGATACCTTCCCCCATGGATCTGGTAAGGAACTGACATCTTCACCTCGGACTTTGGTCTGTACTCACTCATTTCCCATGAGAAAACCATTTTGTGCATCGAGAAGATGTGATTTCCTGTTAAACCACTTGGCTCCTGTGGTCGACAACCCTATCACATCCGACATGCTCTCTTCTGTCACTGAAATCCGCACTCTGTGTACCATTGAATAGTTGTATGTGAGATTCTGACTGAACTCCAAGACTTATACTTCATTAAACCCCTGCAACTTCTTAAAATAAGAAATCTAGCCAGTGTGTAGAGATATTTGATAAACATACACGTGCAACAACAATGCATTGAGATTTTTTGGTTCATATCTTATGGGCGTTCCTCCCATGACGTTGCGTTTGTATTAGACAGTAAATTAGGAGGATAAATCATCACCTAAACCAGAGAAAGATTAATTCGATTGTGGATTTGCATGAAGAACGCAGTGTCACATCAAAAATAAAAGGGGTTAGAAGGTGGCAGAGGTAAAATATAAAAAGGAATTTTTATGTTAGGTCGATGTGGATTTTCGTTCCCCCTGCCAACTAATCTGATTGACTTGTGGTTTAATGGATTAGGACAATGAATCAAATAGTCATAAAAGCGTGCTTTCATATCCATATCACTTAGACACATAAGATTAGAATCATACCTGATAACTTATCACCCGAACTTAGTTGTCGGAGTAACTGCACTATCCAAACCCCATTTGATCCGCGTGGAATGGTTGTAGTAATGAGAGATGGCTCTCAAACATGAGAAATGATGATATGAAAAGTGGAGCATAAGTGGAGTCCTTTATATGGTTGAACATTTAGAAAGCTTCAAATGTGGAGTGAAGCAATGATGAAGCGGCCCTTGTGGGACAAAGAGAGCATAAAGTAATTTTTGAAAAAAATGGCGGAAATCTTGAAAAAATTGCAATGTTTGCATATGTAGAAATGGCAGAAATGATAAGAAAATGGGTAAAGCAGCGTTGAAAATAGCCATAAGGGATAATAGCAGTAGGTGTATCAGCATATATTTTGGCCTGAATTGTGGCATTAGGTGTAGTAGTGTGTAAATTGGCCAATTTTTCATAAAAGAGTGTAACATCATGCAAGGAAAAATAGTCGGAAAAATGTGTAACAGCATGGAAATCAGTCATGCGGTTGGATTATGGTCATATGGTCGGAAAATGGTGTAATGACACATGATGTAATCAGCATGGAATGTGGTCAGTAAATAGTGTAACGACACATGGTGTAGCATCATATGGTGTAGTAGCATTTAACCTCTCCGAACATAGAATCACTTAGTTTTTAGGAAGTTTTTCAACTTCCAAAAACTAATCCTTTGGCTTCTTCCACTGTAATCTACCTTGTTGTTCTTTAGTTTATCTACACACAAGCAACTGCCTGATACCTTTCTAGGTTGAATTTATTAGAAAAAGAGAAATAGAAAAATGAAATGCATGAAGCAAAATAAGAAAATTTCAATTTTTCACAAATTATTTATATACAATATTTTATTGAAAGAAAAAAGTCCTAAAGTTCAGAAGGGGGAGGAGCAGGCTCCGTTCCATTTAAAAATTGGTAATTTGTATCAACGATACACTCAATTTAAATTCTTCCTTAGAAAGTGGACATTGATATAGGTGCAAGCAATGACCATTTGCATATAATTGTGTATTGGATCTATCAATAGTAATTAACATGACTGTCCCATTGGGAAAAACAATGTCTACCTCATAAGGTCCCAGCCATCTTGTACACAGTTTACCCTGGAATTCTTTGAAGCATGAATCGTATAACAAAGCCCAATCTCCTTTTTGGAACAATTTCTTCTTGATGACTCGGTCATGCCATTTTGTACGCTGATGTTGAATCACTGTAGTCTGATGAATAGCATCCGAACACTTCTCATCTAGATCATTGAGCTGTTGTAGTCTGGCCTTTTGTGCCATAGTCAAGTCGAGATTGACTGTTGATGTAGTTTCGAGGGTTTTGATTTCGAATTCAATGGGAAAAACATGGTTCTTTCCATATACCAGCTCATAAGGTGAAAACTAGTTGTGTTCCTCCAAGTAGTTCGATAAGCCCATAGAGCTTCATGCAATTTGTCAGACCAATACCTACGATGTTCCCTCATTGTATTAGTAAGAATAGCTTCTATTACTTTGTTGGTACTTTCTACTTGGCCATTACCTTGTGGATGGCATGGAGAAGTCGTTCTATGTAAAACGTGATATTGACTAAGTAGGGATTCAACTTATGTGATGTGAAAGGGGGTCCCCCATCAATTACTAATTATCTAGGAACTCCAAACCTAACAAATATATCTTCAAACAAGAATGCTAAGACAACTTCCTCTAAGGCCTTGATGAGTGCTTTTGCCTCTACCCACTTGGTCATGTAATCTGTACAGACGAATATATAGACTTTCTGATTAGAAGGTGGGTTAATGGGCCCTACAAAATCCACGGGCCATCTCTCAAAAGGATATAACACTACTTGATGCTGGATAGGCATCTCATCCCTATGATTTGGCTGACCCATGCATTGGAAAATGTCACAAGCTTGGACATATTTTTTGGCATCGTGAAATATGGTGGGCCAAAAATAGCCCATCCTTAAAATTTTATGCCCAGTCCTTTTATCAGCAAAATGACCCCCACAAAGGGCCATCATGGAAAGCTTTAATCATATCATAAAATTCATCATCCCTCACACATCTTCTGATTTCTTGATCCAGGTCTGTGTAAAAAAGGTATCCCGCTATCCAACTATACCAAGCACTCTTCTGAATAATCTTCCTTCTTTCTTGGGGAGATAGATGTGGAGGTAACTTTCCTGCAACCAAATAATTAGCAATGTATTCATACCAAGGTGAGTGAGAATATACTGCAAACAAATGTTCATCTAGAAAGAAATCATCTACTGGTGAATTATCATCATTTATATGTAATCTTGAGATAAAATCAGCAACCGCATTTTCTTTTCCTGGTATATCTACTATAGTGATGTCAAATTCTTGTAGTAGTAACAACCACCTTTTTACTCGGGCATTAGTAATAGGTTTATTCATCAAATATTTAATTTTTGTATGATCAATATGAATGAAAGTAGGATAACCAATGACATAATGCCTGAATTTATTTATTGCATAAACTACTGCCAAGAATTCTCTTTCAGTAACTGTATAATTTAACTCAGTAGGAGCCATCTTCTTGTTGATATAGTAGATGGAATAGGGCTCTTTGTCTTCTTGTTTCCCTATTACTGAACCAATTGCAGTGTCTGAGGCATATGAGGAAATGTGAAAAGGAAGATCCCAATTCGGCCCTCTCAAAATGGGAGATGTAGACAATTTTTGTTTCAGATCTGCAAAAGACAATTCGCAATTGTCAGTCCAATGAAAGTCAACATCTTTTGTTAATAGGAAAAACAAGGGAGAGACAATTTTGGAATTTTTTTTAATGAATCTCTTGTAATATTCAGCATTCCCTAAAAAACTTCTTACCTCTTTCTGATTTGATGGAGTTGGAATGTCCAAAATTACCTGGATTTTGGTTGGGTCTACCTAAATTCCTGCATAAGAAATGAAGTGTCCCAGCACCACACCTTCGCTCATCATCATATGGCACTTTTCTGTACTTAAAGAAAGATGAGACTGTATACATCTTTTGAGAACTTTTTCTAGATTAGTCAAATCTTTATCGAAATCAATACCATAGGGTATAAATTCATCCATGAATATCTCCATACAATCATTCACCATATCAAAGAAAGTACCAATTACATCTCTCTGGAAAGTGGTTGGTGCATTACACAAGCCAAATAGGAGAACCTTGTAGGAAAATGTACCCCAAGGGCTAGTAAAGGTGGTCTTATCTTGGTCTTGTGGAGAAATTTTTATCTGGTTATAGCCATTGAATCCATCTAGGAAAGAGAAAAATGTTTTCCCAGCTAGGTTGTCTAGAACCTGATCAATAAATGACAGAGGGAAATGATCCTTCTATGTGGCCTTATTCAGGGCTCTATAGTCCACACATACTCTCCACTTACCATTCTTTTTAGGTACAATAACCAATGGTGAAACCCACTTGTTGTCTGATATAAGATAGGTGAATCCAGCATTGAGAAGTTTCTAGAGTTACTCCTTAACTATTTCTTTAAGATTAGGGTTAATCTTCCTTTGGGGTTGGAAAATGGGTCAGTATTCTTCCTTGATGTATATATGGTGGGTGCATAGTTCAGAGGAAATTTATTTCATGTCCATGTAATCCCAGGAAAATTCTTTCTTATGTTCAATCAGTAACTTCATCAATCAACAAGTTTCAACAATAAATAAATTGGGATTGATGTTCATGGTCTTTCCAGGTTCGATTTCTATAGCGATTCTCTTAGAACTGACTTTAGGAAATAACTCAGTTATTTTTGTTTCAACATTTGTTGTTTCATCATGTGTTTTTACAACGTTTGTTGTTATAGCTGAATCGATTTGATTTACAGCAGTTTCAGAAAACATTTTTGGGCTCATCTCTTCCTAGGAAATAGGGTCGAAGACTCTAATCAATCGGTGGTTCCTATTCTATGTAACAACAATAGGGTCATAGATAAAGTAGTTTATTAACTCATCCTCTGTCTCGTCTTTAAAAATCAGGTATTTTCCTATGGTTAACACAGGCGGATCACTTTCATCCTCAATGTCCATCCATAAGCAATTTTTGGGTTCCACACTGGGTGTAGCATGAGGATACAAGGTAAGTTTTTTTGTGTCATAACCATCAAAGATGGACATGGAACCAGATCTACAACCAATGAAAGCATCAGTTGTAGCTAACCGTGGTCTTCCTAAAATGAGAGGGTGCCCCCCCATACCGGTTTTGGGTTGCAAAATGACAAACTCAGTAGGATACTCCCATGAATCAACTGAAATGACTAAATCATCGATTATTCCTTCTGGTCTAATGGTGGAACGATCATCTAATTCTAAAACAGTAGGAGTAGGTCAGACTTGTGTTCTGAGTTGCAACAATTGTGTAGTTTCTATTGGCATAATATTAATTGTTTCTCCTAAGTCAACTAACACATAGGGAATATATGTTTGTCCAATTTTGATAGTGACTATAGGGTTTCCTGGGTTGCCATATTTAATAGGTGGGGTTTTGCCTAACATCATTTCAAACAAGTCTCCCACTACATGCACTATGAGGGGGTCCCTAGGTTTCCTTCCAGGTCTTCTGGTACAAATATCTCTCACAATATTGGAATAAATAGGGACATCTCTAATCACTTGCAATAGTGGAATGTTAACATGCAGATTTTACAATTCTCCTAAGAGATTGAAGGATGGTAATTCCACAGTTTTGGTAATTTCTAGTCTTTCAGGGAATGGGGGGTCTGTTGATTCTTTAATAGGTTGGTCAATTTATTATGTATCAGCAGATGGATTTTCCCCCGATTCCTTGTCTAATTCTAAATATGGAGCATCTTCAATTATGGGATCGATTATTATCCATGATCTTAATTTTATCTCATCACAAGGCATAGGAGTAATAGACAGAGCTGACACATTGTATATATCAATATTTTGAACGACCTTATTATTGGGATTTGGGTTAGGTTGCACAAGCATCTGAGGTCGTAAGGGAGGATTGTTCTGTGGGGCATTGGGAGGTAACTATAACTATTGTTGCTGGTACTGGGGTTAGAATTGTTGTTGATAGGAGTTCAGTTGATGATTTTGATAACTAAGGTGTTGTTGAGGGCCTCTCCAATATGGGTTCCATTTCCCATGGTAATTCTATTGTTGGGGCATAGGTAACCATGCATTGGGATCCGGATAAGAAGTGGGGATTGGATTTGGAGGGGGAGCATTCATCTAGCCATATGGAAGCTGATTGTTCCAATAATTATGTGCTGCAGGAGAGAATTGAGAGTTCATACCTTGACCTCGTGGCTTCCATTGTCTCCTCTCTGTAATTAGATAGGCAATTTTTGCTTCCTCATTAGTCACCTTCATTGATTCTTTTACACCTGGTAAGGAGGGAAATTTGTCAGTGGGATGATCCAATTCACAAATAAGACATACATGAACACTGCTCAGTGGGAACTCCCTTTTTGGATGTTTGTCTCTGCACTTTGGACAAAAAATGGACAATGCCTTTTATGCTTTTTCTTTTTTTTGTTTAATATGCAGAGTATCAATTTGTGAAGAAAAAGATTTAATCATCTATGTTTTGAAATCTTCTAATAGATTACCTATTTATTCTCTTGTTGCCCCTCCATTGGCTGATTTCTGTACCCTTGAAAGAGTGGTATCCTTGGTAACTGACTTATTCCTTGTGGATCCTCGAGACCATCTTTAACAAATCTCTACAATGTCTTCATAGAATTCCTTAGATATATCTCCCTTGCCAAGCATATTCATCATATCTAAACAATGATCTCTAACTCCTTTTAGCAAAATAGTTTTCAGAATGTCCTTACTCACATCTGGATGTCCAGACCTTTGTAGATTATACTGGAGTCATTCCACAAAATCTTCAAGGGTATCATCCTCCTTTTGAGACATCTTGAATAGTTCTTCCCTTCGTTCTCTTGTTCGACAATAGTCTTGGTACTTCTTCAGGAAAATCTGCCTCATTTGTACCCATGTTGAAATATTATCTCCTCCAAGGCTCATGAACCATCTTAACTCATTACCCTTCAATGTAGCTGGAAACAATTTAAGCTTCTGTACAGTGGTAGTGTAGTCATACCTTCTGCACAGAATATCAAATTCAAACAGAAACTCATCTAGATATTCTATAGATAATCCATGAAAATTTGGTAGAGCTGAGAGAGGTATATTTTTCATAGGATCCATCCCTCGTGTGGGAATATCAAAAATAGGAAAGACTAGGGTAGAGATTATATTTTCATCATTTCCTTGATCTTCGTTATTTGGTGGAATCTCATCGTGGAATTATTCTTCATTGTCCCCTTGATTTTCCATATGTTCTCTTTCTCTCCACTCAATATGGAAAGCATCCCACTCTTCCTTTGTGACTATGCGACCGTTGATCTGATAAACCACTTCTTCTAGATTTTCCCTATTCTGAACTACACTTCCTTGATCTTCAATATTCTCCAGTGTTTCTTGCTGATTTGTTGGTGAAAAATATTTAGCTTCATCCCCTGATGAAAATGATGTCTCAAAATGTGGTAATTCTGATGACTGAGGAATATGCCTTCTTGGAGGATTTGAAGGGCGAAACATAGATACTGAAGAAGAATCTTCTATGGCTATAATCTCATCAACAAATGTTGGCCTTCCTAGTGCATGGATCCTTTCTCCACGTCCTATGGTACCTGTAGGGTTAGTAGTTTTGGGGATACATCCTCTTGTTCCTTGATTTGTGAAGACTGTTCATTCCTAAGAAAATAAAACTTAATGTTCTTACAAGAATCTAAAATTATCTTCCTCGGCAACAGTGCCAAAATGTTTGGCACTTTAATTGTCTAAATAAATACATAATTAAGGTGTTCAATATGAATTTTCAAACCCAGGGAAGTTTTGTTATTGCAAGATAATTGTGCACAGTCTATCCTAGATTATGGAAGCAACATTATTCAAATTGCAGGTAGAAACCAAATTGAAATGTTGAACTTTAACACAAGTTGTTGATACAGCTAGAGCTTCTACAGAATTGAAATCACACTTGCATAAATGAAATCTTGAACTGATAGGTGCATAAGAATCCTGGATTATCTAATCTATTCTGACTTTCTACTTTACTTTCACACAAGGAAAATTTGTGCTAACTGCTGGAGGGAAACCTACTCGATTACAGAAAGGAAATTCACATTTTTATTTTCTTTGATTAAAAATAGATATTTAATTCTAATGAAAAAAAGGAAAGTAATTCTCCAACAGTATCCAACAAATTACTCTAATTATCATGAGACACACATATGCACATTAAACAGAAAGGAACTAACTGTAACGACAGATATATGGTAGAAATTCTAAATAGATCAATTATCCAAATCAAAGAAGTTAATCTAAAACAACAAAACAGAGGGGAGTCTGTGTGGAAGGTGTTCCCTTTCCCTCTCACTAAATCCACTAGAAAATAGACTACAGTAGGTTAAAGAAACTCAATCCACTTCTTTATTAACTCGCCAAAAAGGTTCAGATATGATGTGCTATTCTTCACTCTCTGTTCACAGCTAAAATTCGGTTGTTAATGATTACAAAAGCTCAACTATTTAAAAACAGAGACATTTAGTTCAAAATGGACTCAGAACATCCTTGAGAATCATCGATTCTCAAGTTGTTCGTAAGATACAAGAGATCTGTCATATTCATCAAATCTGGAGAAAGAATCGGCGTGAGCCAAAATGTGTCACAGTAGAGGATCATTCTTCAGGATTCAGTTTTCAGGATCGGTGGTCATCTGTTGCAGCGAGTGTAACAACATTTAGAATTGGTGTGCATCTATTGCAGTCGGTGTAACAACTTCCAGGATCAATGGGCGTCTATTGCAACAAGTGTGACAGCTTCCAGGAAAGGTGCGCAGTTGTTGTAGTTCGTGTAACAACATGAAATACTAGCGCATAGCCAGAACAATTGGTGTAACAACAACGATATTTCTTAAAGTCTTGGCTATTCTACATATTTTGATCATTAGTTGCACATTTATGGGTAAAATATGAGAAATAATACCAATCAAACATGTTAAGTAAATAAGAATATCAAAGCAATATTAATGACTCATACCTTGGGAAAAAGGGTATTGGCAGTATAAAAATAGGCATTTAACATAGAAATGATAAGGTTGAAAGGGTAAAATATATAGTGAAAAAGGGGCATTTCTGGGTCCTAACACTTGCTAGGGTTGGTGCCCTAAAATCAATGGAGTTGGTGCTTCCTAGAGTTGGTTCCCTGAAGAAGTGGATTTGTGTCTCCAAGAGTTGGTTCTCTAAAGAGGATTGGTGTCCTTCACAATCACAAATTATTCTTTATAAACTTTGTAATTCTTGTTAAGTATACTTATATAATTTATTCTTAAATACATGTCCATTGTTGATCTATTGTGATGATAAATATAATAACAAAGTAATAACTAATTGTTTAAAAAGGTAATACTAATTCATCCCCCCCTCTCGGTATTTCCAACAGACCTTGTTTTCCCCTTTCCTACAACATTTCCCATAATGATACTCTATTCCTTAGTGCTAGCCAAAGGAAAATCTTTGTTTTCTTAAGGGCCTTTATTTTCTAAACCTTGGACCACAAACATATCTCTTCTTTTCCCTCATCCCATATCATATCCTTCTACCCTAATCAAGTAATGTATCTTCCCAAAGACTTTTCATTTTCCTAGCTCGAAAAATCCACCTCATCCTTCAATCTTATGCATACCTTCATTAAATATGCTCTTATCAAATTCCACCTATACCCCCATTCATCTTCTAAACCTAGATTTTGTTCCAATCTCCACCATTGATTCCATATTAAGATGGTATTTTGATCCTGAAATTGATTCAAATAAAATATTCATTTCTGATGCAAGTAATTTATAAAATATATCCTAAGTACAACTACTTCACCACACCCTTAAATAGGGTTAGCACCCACTCTCGCTTGCTCACCATTGTCAATATTCCATGCTGAATTTCTCCCTATTATGGGAAAATCCAAAACTAATTCATTCCATTTATTGGATACATTTTTTATACACTTCCTTTGGCTTCTAATCTAGTATATAAAGGACCCTCGAATAATATACTTTTTTTCAATCACCTTCTTGCACAGACTATCCTTGGTTAAGATATTCTAGAATCTCAGGGTAACTAATGATTTACAAAACATATGAATTCGATTGAGTCCCCAACCTCCCATGTCGTTAGATTTTTCAACCTCCTTCCATTTGACTAGATAAATCCCTTTATTGTCACTTATTATATCACAAGAAGTTAAAGAAAAAATTCATGAACCTCTCTAAAACCCCTTGAGGGATCAAAGTAAGAGAATTCCATTACATAGGTATATCTTATGACACTAACTTAGCCAATTTTAATTTGCCACCACTAGCTATCCATATATTGCACCATTGAAATGTCCCCCCTTTTTCTTATTTCAAGTAACCACCTTGAGTCTCTTTTACCATGCCCATTAATCTTATGAATAAAACCCAAATACCTGAATCCTTTCCAAAAATAAAATTATTAAAAGGGAAAGGTGTACTCAATTTGAGCTCTACCTCCTCTATTGAACCACTAAAACTAAATGCATGTTTTTAAAAATTCACCTCCATTACCTACTAGAAACAAAAAAATATATTTAAAATGTCACGAAGCTTTATGGACTCTCTTTCAAACCCCTTCTAAAACAAAAATATGTCATCAACAAAAAATGATGTGTCAATAACATAGTACCTATCATAATTCCCTATATAATGCCCACCCTTTACTTCCTTGATAACCTTACTCAACTCTTCAGCCACCATAAGAAGTAATAAGGGTGATAATGGAAACCAATGTCTGAACCCCCTATTAGGTTTGAAAATATTTCAAGATAACCCATGGACCAAAATAAAAAATGATAAAACAATTCACACATTCCATAATCTATTTAATAATTGAGAAGTTAAATCCTACTTGTATTAAAATTAACCTTATATTGAACCAATTTCTTGTATTGCAATATTTCGACAAATAAAAATTAATAACCATTGCTAATAATGTTTTTGAGCTAATAGAAAGGATCCCCTCTTGGTTTATTCCAATAGCCTCATGTATTTTCCATCGCACTAAGAAATCAAATTGTTCTAAAGAGATAACATATAAAAGTACACCTTTTAGTCTCACTTATAACATCTTTAAAATTACCTTATAAAATACAATTATAGAGAGATTTCAGCCTTAAATGACCAAAAGAGTCTATTTTATCCATCTTTGGGATAATAGCTATGAATGTAGTAATAAA
>JZKD02S1415618.1:0-11176 GCA_000966675.3 Picea glauca
ACTATGGTGTCACGTTCCCCTCTTGCTAAATGTCCTTCGATTGGGATGGAAGCCCCTTCTCCTCGTGGCTTGGCTCGGCCTGGTCCAAAGTTTCCAGTGAGGGAGATGGTGCCAACACCGGTGTCGAAGTTGTTGCTGCTTGGGCTGCCTCTGCTGGGGGGTGAAGAGCACTCTACATTGCTGAGAGAAAATGAAGGAGTTGAGAGGCCTTGTTGTCCAGGGTCTCTAGGAGGAACCGGAGGTCATCCAAATCCCGATGCAAGTCGAATACCAGGCTTTGCAGCAATGCGAGGCCTGTTTTCCATTCACAGACTAGATCATCGTTGGAGCCAACTTGAGAGTGGTGTTGCTGACATGAATTTTGGTTGGCTTCCGGACCATCCATTTAATATCGAGCGTTGAGAGGTAGGGCCTGAAGCGACTGGGAGGCTAGAGAGTTAGGAGGAGCCAATGGGCCTGGAAGTGAAGTAGAGGCTGAATTTTCGGAAGGTCATGGGATGTAATCCAACGAGGCCACTGAGAAGTCCAACCCCTCCAATCTGTTGGAAAGGGATGCAGAGAGGGGCGGGAGGTTGGCTGGAGTTTGGGTCGACTGCGCTAGGGAGGAGGACGAGGTGGTCGATGAGGAGGAGGATAAATGGGAGGGAGCGTGCGGGGGACAGAGAACCAAACAGGGTCGGCTTGACTGCCAAGTCGACCCTCGTTTGGAATTCCCTCGAAGTCTGGGCATCTCTGAAACATCGGGAGAGTGAAAATGAATGAGGAACAGACCGGGAGAGGGTGACAATAGACCAGGGAAAGTCTGGGCAGGAGGCCGAGCTCTGAAGAAAACAACCAGGAAGGAATGATCCATCCGGAGCCCCTGAAGAAATTCAAATAACCCGAGGAGTTGGTGTAATTCCATAAATAACCACACGCGCAGTGTAAAGGCCAAACGAAGGTGCTAGTCCATCGGATGGACGACAAGGCTAAGCAAGGTGCACTGAGAGTAATGGCGCCTTGTCTCAAGCGAAATGAACTTAAAGGCATGAGGCACGTGGGAGGGAGAGGCACACGGTTGTCACGTGGCCGACGCCACAAAGGCTCTCTCCTGACTACTGTGCTTGACGTGTGTTCTCCAATAGCACCCCATCTGAGGCATATATAAATTTAAATTAATATAAATACATAAGATTCTTTATTTTTGAAATGAGCTAAGTTTGTATGAACATTAAACAATTTTCTTCTATTTCATCCTGTATGAGGTATTTGTAAGGCATTAAAGAAGCAAAAAGAAAGAGGTTAGAGATAACTTAAAGTCTTCAAGGTTTTGTGTAGCTTTTGGGAAGTTGTTGGTGAGACTTACATCATTTAAGAGGTTCATCTAAGATGCAATTGAATCTAAAATGTAATTGAGATTGTTGGTAAAGATTTAATCTCCTTAAAAGCCTTCAAAATTTATATAAATAATTAAAGAATAACATTTTCTAACATAATATTCAAAATAACGCAATATTCCCTAAAGGCTTTATATGTTGTTCATAGTAAGTTGTACTTTTTAAACTTAGGCACCTAGTCCTTATAATTAAGAGACAAATGATTCAAACTCTTTTAAAATGAAAGTAGTTATAACTTTGGTAGATTTTGCTCATGGAGGGTTAACCCAAATGGAGTAATTATTTATTGGTTTGAATAGATGTTAAAATGAATGGAAAGATTGAATTGTGTAATACAAAGATGTAGTTTAACAATTTTGGGTTTTGACATCAAAATCCAAATGCCAAGAAATAGTGTAAGAAATTGTAAGAATTTTTTTGGACTATCGTCGTTCAAAAGTTTGGAAGTATAATATTGAAAATTCACAATGCAAAGTTGTACATACTAACAAGCTATAATGTGATTTCAAAATTTTGAGTTGTTAGTGTTCAAGGGCGATATAAATGCTACTAAGGTAAAATAATCACAAGTTGGAAAATTGAGTATGTGAGCCTAAAAAAATAGGTATTATGATTGTGAAGATGAAAAAGTGTGAGAAAACCAAGGAGAAAGGTCGAGGAGAAAAATATTAGTTGAGTGTTCGAGGTCATAGATAAACGAGCTTTAAAGAATTAATAGTTAGAACCAAAGTAAAATAGTCACGAAATGGAAAGCAACACCACATTAAAATTTATTTATTGAAAATTTACCAAAGGCCCAGTCAGTGAAATTGAGTGTAGTGAATCCAAGAATTGAATCAAAATATTTTGGAAGAATTTTGGCTAGATGATCTAACCCCCACCATCCTTTTAAGAAATGGGCAAATTTTTATATTAAAAAGAGGGGATACAACCTAGTTGTAAAGCTTAAAGTTACATAACAAAAAACCGTAGCCATTTTTGACAATTCAAAATGGACCAAAACCTCAAAATGGATGTTGAAAAATGTTATTTTTTCTTATCTTATGCATGCTGCCAATTACATGGCATGCATAATGTTGGATAAACTAATTTATCAAAAAAGAACCCTAGAGAACATGAAAATTACTTACAAACATTAAATACAAGTATTCCCACTTAGGGATTCTCCATTGACATTGACTTGATATTCTACTTCCATAGCAACTAATTTTTGTGTCTTTTCACCTAGAATTAATGCATTAACTGCTCTATAAACACCATTTTGATTTGGAAGATAGGGTGTTGAGCTATTGAATATTCCTCAAACATTATAGGTTTGGCATGACATGAAGGGCCTATAAAGAAATTCGGGAGATGGGTAGAGGATTGCATAGGCCCTGAGGAGAAATGAACAATATTAGCTATTTTGTGCACCAAATAACACACTGATTCTAGATTAGAGCCATGAGAGCATATTTTTATGTCTAGGATTCCATAAATAGATTGAATTCCTTCTCTTTAACTATGATTCACTGCATAGGAGTAACAATTTCTCTTTCATGACGATCTTGGGATTGGCCTTTCTAAGAGGAAATGTACTCCCTCTCATCTTGCATCTCGGACCATTTATTTTTAGAAAGAAAGAGTTCCACTTTCATCACTGTCACCTGGCTCATGCAACTTCTAACTCCTCTTCTATTCTCTACTAATGCACATTGGATACATCAATCAAGGTGACATTGAAAATCTTCCATTCTATTAATTCCTTCAATTCCAGGAAGAAGGCTCTCCAAGGTCGCTTGCCATTGAGTTTTGTGATTGATCCATGTCCCATCGAAGGGAGGACCTCTGATGGCCTCAATAGGAATGCCTAAGCCAATTCCATTGTCAAGGGGGGTTGACATCCCTGTTGCCAAGAGAACTAAAAAACCTCCACAACAAATAAGGTAGAAAAACCACATGCAGTTCCACAGATATGGCGTAAGTGTATGAATCACACTATCACCACCAAAATGAACTAGTAGTGACCATGACACTCACAAATATTAACTCCTTCCATACCCCTACACAAATGAATTGATGTATGGAGGGTTTGAGACATGCCATGTCAAAAAAATTCAAAAAACATTAATAATAATAATAATAATAATAATAATAATAATATAGTAGTAGTAGTAGTAATAATAATAATAATAATAATAATATAGTAGTAGGAATAATAATAATAAAAATAGAACTTGAACTTGATATAGAACTTGAGATCAACAATGTTTCCATGTCTTAAGAGCTACAAGGAAACCACTTGAGCCAACGACTCACCTTAAAAGTGGATCATCAATTCAAGTTTAGCCTTATCATCCAACATCTTGGACCAAGTAACTCTTTGCATTGTGTACACGCTCCCTATGCTAATGGGCCCATGGGTGAGGACACAAAACATAACTGGTTATATTTTCTTTGAGAAAAAAGTTACAGAACTGGGATGGATCTATGGTGTCTTGATGGGGATAGAGGAAACCTAGGGTTTCCACAATGATTAGGGTTTATTGATTGAAGGCCATATTGTTGTTTCCTATCTCTATAAACCCTCCACTCAAGCTGTTGGATAGTTGATTTTCATTGATGTTGTTGGAAAGTTGGTTGTCATTGATGTCAACAAGAAGTGGTTGTCATTGATGTCAACAATTGTGATGGGAATATTTGGAGAAGTCTCCAAAGTGGTCCCCTTATGGCGTAGATTTAAGCATGGCCCTCATGAGAAGACACTTTGAAGAAATCTACAAGAAACCCATTGGTGTGGTCATGTAGCCCGAAGTTGTTTAAGGAATAAGGAAACAAAGGATAGTGCAAATTTAGGTAACACACTTGTTTCCAACGATAGGTGCAATGTCACGTAGTTCCTCACAGTTGAGGAGTTATTAGGTCATGAAGTTGGAAGCCCCAAAGATGGGTTAATAAGCCCCTATGGAAGCCCCAAAGATGGGTTAAGAAGCCCCTAATTGGTTTCAAGTCATTAATGAAAGGGTAAAGTGGTTGTAACAAGAAAGTTCAAGAAGCCCTAAAGTTAAGGAAAGAGGTTACTTAAAAAAAGTATATATACACCACAAGAAGTCACTCATAAGTACATTCACACACATTCTATTGAATATATTCTATGTGAGTAAGTGATTCTTATCTAAGTTAACCAAGGATATCTAAGGTGAACTTCAGAGGGAAGATGAAGTGAAGATGAGAAAAATTCCAAGGGAGGATGAAGTCTTGTGATGATGTGTTCCAAGGTATGCTATTTAAAGGCCATCTTACAATTTTCACTATAATTTTTTTATAGAATGATTCAGATAGTGAAAAGAGAGGAGGTTGAGAAGACATATCAAGGTACCATTTATAAAAATTTCATCTTCTAGGTCATTGTATTTTTGGAGATACACTCTGTGGAAGATAGGGTTTTTGACTAGTCTCAAGTAGGTGTTTCGGGTAAAAAAATCATAACTTATTCATAGAGGATCAACATTATATGAGACCAATTTTATTGGAAATATAACAGTCTTAATTATTGTGTGTGTGAGTTTCAGAATCAAATATCAAATATTGAGCATGTGGCATGCTTTACAAGTTCACTCTCTAGAATAGGATAAAATTCAACAAGGTTTGTCATTTTCTCTATAAATTATGTTTTGAGAAGTTTTAGACCCTGAAATTTTTAAGAGGTGGAATAATATCTTAGAGTATATGTGGTTAAAATTTCATACCTTAATTCATTATAGGTACAAAGTTATGCTTGTTGAAAGTTAGGGTTTGTGACTAATCCAAAACTAGTCTTGCGAGACTAAGGTAAAGTTTGATGAAGATGTTATTCTATTGTTGTTGAAGTTGAAGAAGAGCTACATGTATGTAATTTTGTGTATCAGGTCTATTACATGATCATATGTATTCTTTACATGTGTTATTGCAGGTTATGTTTATGGTACATGCTTGAGGCATGTCTTGATGATGATGGTACATGATATGGTATGCCTTGGTGATGGTATGATACATGGTTTGAAGTACATATTGATTACATGCTGATGATGTGATCGTCATGACTTTGGTATCTTGTTTAGGAATTGGTATGTGGTGGTACATGTATGAGGTGCATGTCTTGGTGATGTTGGTACATGTTGAGGTACACCTTAGTGATGCTATGGTACATTGATTAGTAGCACATCTTGGCTATATTGGTATATTGGTATTGTGGCTATCTTGGTTATGATTGAGGCACATCATTTATGATAAAATTGGTATGGTACATGATTGATGTACTTGGCATGGTACATGGTTGATGCATGGTATGGTATAGGTTGATGTACATGGTATGGTACAAGTTGATGTGCATGGTTGATACATATTGATGTACATGGTTGATACATGTTGATGTACATGGTTGATGTACATGGTTTGGTGATGGTTTTGGTATCCATGTGAGTGGATCTGNATACCTAAACAGTGCTTTAGACAAGCTAGTCAAAGAAAGAGAGAAAAACAAGTCACTCGAGAAAGAATTGATCAATATAAAAAGAGTCTCAAAATCCCAGCTCCGAAGAAGTCTAGTAGATGAATACAAACCTAAAATTTCAAGTAGAAGAAGCCACAAGGATTGATGAAGCATGCAAAAGTCAGTTGGAAGAAAAACAATTTTTGGATGAAGAAATAGTAGCACAAAGAAAGGAAGCAGAGAAGAGAGAAAATATTTTAACTAGCCATCTCAAGGAAATATATGAGGACTTAACTAGCCATCTCGTTGGAAATAGGTTGAAATAGGCTGAAACTGTAAAATTGCAGAACTGAAACACTTTCTCGAATGGTGATAGCTATCTCTGAGAAGAGATGTGGATTCTACGCGTATCCCTCTGAGAATAAATTACAATGAGGTTCCAGAGGCATTTTTGATATTACTCATGAATGCCAAAATCCTAGACATCCAAAAACCTAACCTTAAGAGGTGAAACACCAAAATCTATGTGGGCCCTTATGGGTAAGTTGGTACCTCAACTTCCCAGGGTTGTAAATTTTGCATATGACCTCTATTTCAGGCATGTGATATCTCGTTGGAAAGGTCTTTCAGAGAGATACACATTACGTTGTCAAAATCTGACTCCGTCTATAGTTTGACTATGACGAGACAAAAAAACACCGTTTAGGGCTCCAAAACAACCCTGGAAGTACAACAAGATGTGGTAACATGAAAACATACAAAATAAGCCAGTCAGATTAGGTAAGAGGCCACCAATATCCACATGGAATATGTGTAGGGATTCAGACAACCGCAGAAGTGTAGAACCCAAAATTACAAAGAAGTACAAAAGAACGTGTTGAACTAAAAAATGACAAGAGGAGCCTGTTGGAATAGGTGGGTGGCCATCAATATTCACCTGGATAAATCCTCCCTCCTTAGGAAGGAATGGTCTCCATTGCATTGAGTTCCCCCATCAGGTGAGAAAAATTCTACTGGATTTGGCCTCGAGTGAGCCACTTGTGTTGGTGTAGGAGCTGCCCTGGCTTGACAACCCGATAAATTTGGATCCTCTGCTGGCGAGTTCCCTTGACCTGTGTTTCCACTATCTGATCAGTGGATGATTGTTCCATGCAATCAAGATTGATCTATGTTGGTGTTAGTTGTTTTTTGATCTTTGAGGTGTCCAATAATGGTGGAAAATATGGCTGAAGGAGGTCCACATTGAACATTGGGTGCAAGCCAAGGAATGGTGGACTGTTGAGCTCAAAATTATTATTACCCACAAGCTTGGTGATGGTGTAAGGCCCATAGCGAAGTGGGAGGAGCTTATGATGGGGACCTATAAGACTCTCCTTCTGCAAGTGTAACCATACCTTATCTCCAACCTGAAACCGGTACAGTACCTTGTGTTGATCATGGCGCTGCTTGTACTTAGCATTGACTTTCTGCAAAATCTCATGGACCTGTTAAAAAATGTGCTGAATCCGCTCAATGAATTTGGTCACTTTGTCGATCTCATACTACACATGGGAAGAGTATGTCTGTGGGGATGCGAGAGGTAGTGCAACATCAATGGGACCCAAGGGTTGGAATCCCAGTCCCACCTGAAATGGGCTATGGCCGGTGGAGTTATGGAGAGCTTTGTTGTAACTATGCTGAACATAGGGGAGATTCTCATCCTATGTACGTGGATGCTTAGAGTTGTACATGCACAAGATTTGCACAATCATCCAATTGACAAACTCTATTTGGCTGTCTGTTTTGGGGTGGAAAGCGGTGGATTTATTGAGCTTGGTGTCCAACAGTGACCAGTGACTCGACCAAAATGTGCCGAGGAACTTGTTGTCTCGATCGAAGATGATGGTTTGTGGTATCCCAAAATGGACCCACACTCGTTCAAAGAATATATTGGTAGTATCTGTGGTTTTGATGTTCCTCTTGCAGGCTATGAGGATGGCCATCTTCGAAAACCGATCAACGACCACAAATACACAATCATTACCTTGCTTGGTGGATGAAAGACTAGACATGTAATCCATCGAGATGGATTCCAAAGGATTCTCGGGGGTAGGAAGAGGGGTGTATAATCCTTTCTTCTTGATGAATGGATTGGAAATGGAACAGGAAGTGCAAGATATGATATACTTTCTGATGTCCTGTCAAATTTTTAGCCAATAAAAATGTTTTTGGAGAATGACCACAATTTTCTTCACACCAAAATGTCCTGCCACCCAACTGTAGTGGGATTCCCAAATCATCTTTGCATGCTTGCCTGTAGGAACAAAGAGATGGCATAACATATCATCTTGAATATGAAAATTGATGACAGTCACACCTGTACCCAAGAGCTGATAGGTGGTGGTGAAGTCTGAATCTTGCTGATAAAGTTGGGCCACTCAGATGCCTCATGTCCACAGGAATGGAACACAGTGGTGAGTGTAGCTACATGAGGTCGACTGAGGAAGTCAACGACATGATTTTTGCTCCATGTCTTATACTTGATGTTGAGATAGAATTGCTGCAGGTAGGTGGACCACTTCTGATGGCAGTCATTTCCAGAATGTAATGTTTCCATTAATGACATGCTTGTACAACGAAATACATTTCCTTGTCATGGGTGGGGTATTTATAGACAGTATCTAAGAGTGTCTCACTATGGTATGCCACTAGATGACCATGATGAGTGAGAACCACACCTACAACATAGTCATATGCATTAGTCTCAATCTTGAACGATTGTTGCAGATCAGGAAAGGAGAGTACTGGAGTTGAGCACAAGCGATGCTTCAGATCATCAAATGCTCGTTGTTGTTCCTTCCCCCACATGAACTTTTCCCTACCACCGCCCTTGGTCATGTAGTTGAGGGCCAATGCAATATGGGAGAATCCCAACACGAACCATCAGTAGAAATTGGCCAGTCCCAAGAAGCTCCTAAGCTTAATTAGTGTGGTCAGGGCTAGCTAGTAACAAATGAATTGGATCTTAGTGGGATCGACATGTACCCCATGCTCATCAATAATGTAGCCCAAGTATTGGAACCTATTCATGCAAAAGGAACATTTTTCCAAGTTGGCATATAGCTTGTAATATTGTAGAGTGCTCAAAACCTACTGAATATGCCGCATATGCTCCTCCCAAGTTCTCCTGAAAATGAGGATGTCATCCAAATATACCACCACAAAAGAGTTGGTGAAGGGTCTCAATACATCATCCATCAACCTCATGAAAGTGGCTAGTGAATTTGTTAGGCCAAAGGGCATGACCAACCTGTTAGCGACAATTCTTGTCTTCGGCATCGGGATATCCAGGTCTACAGGTTGCACAAGGAGCGCCCAAGTGCAACGCACAAAAGAAGTCCTTTTCGGGCCTAAAATCAAGCGAGCGGGAAAAATTATAGTGTCAATGGTCCGGATTCATTCATATGAGCGGATCAACGGCTGGCGGGAAATCGCGGATAGCAGAGTTGCGCTGAGAATAACGCAAATAGATCGTGCCCATATTGTATATAGGAATGGATAGTAGCCGTTCATCCCAAAGGACGCGTGGCACCCAATTGAGCCATCTCGACGTTTCTCCCATCGCGACTCCGAGGTGCAAGGAGCAACTCCGTCGTATTCCCGATACGCGAGGTGCCGGGAATGTCCAAGACTGAGGCCCACATCATTGCCGAGCGGGTCCAAGACCGTCAGATCTGAGAAGGACACGTGGCGCCAAATTTAACCATCTCGGCATTTCGCTCATCGCGACTATGATAAGCAAGGATCAACTCCTCCATATTTGCGAACGTCGAAAGCGCCTTCGAGAATGAACATAGGGTCACAGCCCGCGATCACTTGAGAAAGGAAGAGAGTTATGCAAAGGTGCCAAAGCGTCGAGTTTTGCCACAGAAGGGAATACCGCGTCCTCCAAGACCAGTTCAACCCTACTTCGATCCTGGTCCTCGCTAAAGAATTAAATGAAGCTGAACAGAGGTAGTTGAAACCTCAACTCACTTATTGAATGCAAGGTATGGGGGTTTCGGCAGACAGTCTGCCCGAGACGGTCCTATACACTGATTTTCTCCAAAGGGTCATGGCTGGTCCTCATCTGACCAGAGAAAGTCTGTGCACGCCATGTTGGCCTTTAATGTTGCAACTATCTCCCCTGCAGGAGCCATGCGCAGTTAAGGTGGCGTCTGACGAAAGTTATCCCTCCAAATTCGGCTGAAGGGACACCATGCCTTGGATGACTGAACATGCCTCTGATAGGTGAATTTTGCTGAGTATATAGACTCAGTCTTTGTATTTTGTAAGGGATCGATGGTTGAGCAAGGCTCCCAGTGGTAAACTTTAATGAAACACTGTTTTCCTGGTTATGTCTGGACTCTTGAGACTTATTGTCTGATGAATGTTAGTTTTTCTTTCGCTTCTTTGTCTACACCGTATTAGAATGGCTTGGAATTGGAGAATCCAGTCGAGCGGTAGCTGTTATAGGATGATGTAGAGTTTGATCACTGTAACAGTTTCACTGTTTCTAATCGGTCTTTGTGATTTTCTTAACACTGAACGACTTGGAATTGGAGAATCCAGTCAAGTCGCCCCTCTCAGTTTCTTGAAGCTCTGAACCATAGGATCTCGCATTCAGAGTTTTTCTTCTACAAGTTACTGAAAGGCCTGTTGCCTGAGGTAGTTTGTCCACTCCTCTCACCAAGTCTTCAACTTGCTCATTTTCAAATCAACTCACTGACTGCAGTTAGATCAAGACCTCCTTTGTTCCTCGCATGCCGGACCCAATCCCTGAGTTTGAGTGATATCTTCCCGAGTCTCTACCCATTTGATCACCCATTAAAAACTACCGTGACATAAAATTGATGGGCATCGGGCTCTGCTCCTACAAGCAATCCAGGAGTGACTTCCGTCACCATTGTCGGGGACGAAGTTGAAGATTTTCCCTGGGCAGAACGACATTGAGCCTCTGATTCTGAAGGTGCATCAGACATTAGAGCCCTTAAAGATTGCTACTGTGCACCTGGCGACTCCACTGTGGTGACTCCATTGTTTCCACATCACTATTTTAGCTGTGACTACTGTTAGCACACCTGAAAGCTGACCCTAAGGAGCTTTCTCGAGAAGGTTTCAGCATGCTTTCTCAGCCTGAGAATCTTCTTGGGGTAACGACAACGTTAAGATCTGGTTTTTGATGGTGAATAAGGATCAGGCACATTTGAAGCTGCACATCTTTCACCTGGCGACTCCATGATTTGAGGATCGATTGGCGACTCCACTGGTTCGATATGGAGAAAATTCTGGCTCAAAGGTTTTCTTTTTGTGACTTTTCCCAGATAGTTGG
>JZKD02S1415629.1:0-11176 GCA_000966675.3 Picea glauca
ATCCAAAACCCTAACCCAATGACCTGGATTAGTCCAAAACCCTAATTCCTTAACCAGAAATAGAAAACCATCAGCAAAAACCATGTGCCGAAAACCACCTAATATCATGTGGTCCTGGAAATATGTCGTCCCGGAAATATGTCGGCCCGGCGAAAATATGTCGGCCCGAAAACGGCGAAAATATGTCGGCCCAAAAAAAAAAATTCAGGGGCGCTGCACCCCCCTCTTACCCCCCTGCGCGCCCAGCGCAAGCGCTCAAACACTACTACTCGTGCAAAGAATATAACACATACCCAACAATTTTAACATAAACAACAATAGTACATATATAGTGGATGACGTTCTTAAGTATAAATATTTTCTCAAACCAGATATTTGATAACATCAATTCTCAATGTACAATGGGTTATAGATTTTCTTTAATAGGTAAACCACAAGTAGTTGTGGAGTAGATACCTTTAGGTTAATTCATATTAACTCTATCTCTCATATTTTGTAAACATATACAACCTAGTTTCACACATATTTTTTAAACATATACAACCTAGCATCACACACCATCTCTTAAGGCAACTAGAAGATAGTAATTTTGACATAAACAACAATAGTACATATATAGTGGATAACACTCTTAAGTATAAATATTTTCTCAAACAAGATATTTGATTACATTACTTCTCAATGTACAATGGGTTATAGATTTTCTTAAATAGGTAAACCACAAGTAGTTGTAGAGTATATACCTCTAGGTTAATTCATATTAACACCATCTCTCATATTTTGTAAAAATATGCAATAGCCCCTACAAACAAGAACTTGAACTTCAGTATTAGGGTGCCCTGGTTAGTGTAGTTTTGGTTAGATATTATTCATTCTCTGTTGTGTTCCCATTGTTTTGATGCTCACCCATGCCCCTACCAATATGTGTCAATGCCATTGTAGTCAAAGGTGTTGTGTACCGATTGAGTTTTAGGAGGTCCAATGTTAGTGGTCTCCCAAGGTGTGACAAAGAGGTCATGCTTATAATACAAATTCTAGATTGCAAAAATTTAACAGATTGAACAACATCCACTAAAAAGAGCAACACAACAATAGGTTGAAACTACAATGTCATGATGTCATCGATGTTGAATTCACGTGGGATGCAATTACCTACCCATTTTCAATCCCAAGTTTTCCTGCAAAGTGGAGAAGGTTATAGTGTGGTGAAGTATGAGGTATCAAAGTCCATAAAACTATATCCTATCCAGGTAAAAATAGACTAGGTTGTGGGTTCACAACAATGCAATCACCATTATAAATGACAGATTCCTATGGATAAAAAATTATATATCTCAAAGTAGGTCAATGATAGAAGTAGCATGGATATCCAAGCTAGTGAAGGATGCATGTTTCCTAAAATTTATTAATTCAAGGGAAATCATTCAATAGTGTATTGCAAATCATTATGTGAAGGAACAATGATTGATCTTGGTTAGAGACTAGGTAAGACACCTTATTTCTTAAATTTTGTTGCTTTCAATTCTATGTTTCATTTATGTTTTGGTGGGAGAATCTAAAATCCAATAGAGGGCAATAATTTATTGAGATGAGTCAAAGACCCCATATATTTTACCCCCACCTATGACCTAGAGATATTGTGTTTCCCATATAAAGATTTGGTTTGGATGTTATGTAAACTTAGGGGAAATAACTACTAGGTTCTCAAACAAATTCTTGTTTATAATCAATTGGCTCACTTAGGAGGGAAAAACAACAATATTTGATTGAGGGTTGTCATTGATTCCATGTCATTTCTTTCATTGCATTGCCATTGCTTCCATGCTATTGCTTTCTTTTCATCCATGTTATGTTTCTATAATTAGTACCTAGGTTTTCCAAAATCTAGGAAAGGGAAGCATGAACAAAATCTAGTGAAATTCCAATATCATAACCTCACAAAGGAAAATAAGTATGAAATTTATTATAGGGTTAGAAATAAAATTATATTTACAATGAGAATATACATCACACATCATACCTCTATCCACATTACTGAGGATGTGATTATTTTTCTATATGGAAAAGTATATTACTTTGTGGATGAAAAATATTGTTGGATAAAGATACGAAATAGTTATGGGAAGTGAGGACTAGAAAAGGAATGCACGTGAGTGTCAAGAACCAAAATCACAATATAAATCATCATCTCAATCATACAAATAAATTGCAATTATATATGAAATAATAGCTCAAATACCTGGATATTCGATGTTTTTGCTCTTATGATATTCGTTTAATGTTGCTCCAATAGATCTCCTCCAGTAGATGTTCTAAAAATTTAACCAACACTTAAAGAATCAACAAAATAATAAAATAAATTAACAAACATTTTTATGACTAAATTAATTAAAAATACTTGAGTGCATGAATACTTGAATGAGCTCCTCTTGGTTTCGAGAATAATTTATTGGAGTAGTCTAATCTTGGAGAAAACCTCCCTTGTTTTGACAGAGCAACAATGAAGTCAACATTGACTTCATTGTTGCTCTGTTGGATCGAGGGAGGTTTTCTCCAAGATTATCCAAATACTAATTTATTCTCTACTTAACATGGCCAACCACGTGAAGGTGGAATCTCGTATGGCCCNTGAAAGCAACACATTAAGATTCATGCATAGACACTAGCAAAACAACAAATTCATAAAGAAACATATGTGGTTTTGTGCATAAAGAAACATATAGCAGTCATTCATTAACATATAAAATTCATCCATTCATTCATTAATCATAAACACAAAATATTTCATCTCAATAATTTTTATCATCAAAAATATGTTTTTAGAATATGGTACATGATGTTTTGTATTACATAGCTAGTACAATCATTTATTTTTCGGTTTCTTTTTTTTGTCATGAATTAAAAAAGGATTTCTTCAGATCCTTCTTCCCCTTCATTTATTTTTCCCTCTTGATCCAGGTGGATATCGGTGGCCAACCATCTATTCCAACTGGCTCAAAACAGTTTGTTGGCAATTTACTATTTTTAGCAGTTTTATGGGTCCTAAACTTTCGGGCCATTTTGAGGGCCTAAAAGATGTTTTTTCATGATCATGAAACTCAATGATAGACAAAGTCTTGAATTGAGGTTGTGAAATGAATCTCCTCATCAATACCTTTCCAATGAGATATTGTGATCCCAAAACGAAGATTGTATGCCAAAGTTACGCCCACAAGAAGTTGATACACCAAACTACCCAAAATGGGGTCCACAAAACTATTGGCTTTTCATCTTCTGTGGTTAGGGTTTTGGATTTTATTTATGTTAAAAATTCCTTTGGAGCCTCATTTTAACAACAATATTCTTTTGAATGAGCATAGCCATCACATCTCTTCTCATAGATAAGCTGTCGTCATTCTAGTGAGTCTTTCACTTTGTATTTCTACAGTTTTGTACACTTCACTCCTTAATAGAAATTGTGTATTATTGTATCTCTGTGTTTATGGTTATATCTATGATATATATCTGTTATATTATTGGATATCTTATATATCTCTGTACATTTCTTTATTATATCTCCGCTCTCATTTAGTGTCGAAAATAATTTGGATCATTGATTGAGGTGGATATTGGTGGCCAACCACCTATTCCAAATGGTTCACCGCTGCATGTCTTATACCTGGTCGTGTACTCATGCCGTACAGGTTTTTGTAAGGGGGGTGCAGATCATCAACTTCAATAAGAAAGAAATGTTAAATTAATATCCAAAGTTATTATTATTACAAGTATTTCATTAATAAAAAGAGAATTAGAGTGATCTTTACCTGCTTGAGTAGCGGAGACAAGCGGAATAGTTTGGGATACAACCATATGTTCATATTCTTGTCTAGACTCATCCTCTACATGCTCTTGAGTTGAAACAGGAAAGTTTTTAATTAATACACCATTTGTAATTAAATATTTTTAAGTGTAATCCATACTACATTTTTTATAGCACATGAAATACCTCCAGTACCGAGTGGCACACCACCTTCATTGGGTGGCACTCCACCATCACTAGATTGTGTTTTGCTAGTGGGGAAACTTGTTTCTACGTTTGTTTCCTACTTAAAACAGACAAACATATTACTTTATGGGAAAAAATAATATTCAATAGATGGTACAAGTAATAAAATATAAATAATCTTCCTTGATTTTATTTACCCGAGTGTCGGTTTGAGTGTCGAAAGGTTGTGTTTCCCCCAAGATTTTTCTGCGTTCAACCACGGCTTTAAAGTCGTGCTTGAAAGAAAGCTTGATGTCTTCCTATGTTGGAGCTTATTTGTACTCCATGCCCTACAATTTTGCACAAGAACATGAATTTCACTTCTTATGTCCAACTATTTGGATGTAATTGATTTTTTTATACTTGCAATTCATACGACCAATCTCAATTAACCACCCAAGCCAAATCTGTGTTGCCCATGTTTTTCTATCCTAGCATTGGTGGATTTGGATGTGTTTGGGAGCCTGTATTGAAAAGTTTAAAATATGTAATTAGATGTTGCAATGATGATAAAACATCATAATTACATTATTAGTAGTTTCTCATACCTTTCTGAGTTGGGTGGTGTCTTTCCTTCTTTTTGGAGCATCTTCTCCTTTGTATCTTCTTGTGGCCTTCCACTCCCTCTCAGGAATCATTGGAGGATGCTCATACCTAGGGTTCTTTTGTAGATGAACCCTATATTGGTCCAGTATATATTTTAAATGTGCGCCTGCTTTTGAGGAGACTCCAGATTTATTGATTGTACCCTCACTGAACAGGCCAACCAACTTATTAATGAACTCATCTTTTAACTTGGAACTTTGGGAATTCCACCTTGTGTGCATGTTCAGCCCAAATATATCCAAGGCCATGTCATCCATGTGTCTATAAAATGTATTGTTTCCTACAAAATGATATTATCATTAGTTTAAAATAATCACACATTATACGTAAATTTCAAATAGATTGTACATAACAATTAAAGCACATATTAAATTCCTAGAAGCTTCTTTATTTTACTAGGGATAAGATCATTGTCTACCAAAAAGGTAACCATTAGTGTTCCCATGCTAATGACATGGGAAGATCCAGGAAATCATGCCTCAAAACGTGCAATGACATGTTCTGTATCCACAACATCCCATGTAGATTATGTCATGTTTTGGTCAGGGTCAGGTGTAGTACCGACATCGACCCTGGGGGGTGTACCGGTTTGATTGACTAGTGTATTACCGACATAGACACCAACCCCAGGGGGTGTACCCAGATGATTTTGTGTTGGTGTAGAAATCATGCTTGTACTAACACAGGCCTCCATAGGCACACCCTGGGGATCAAAACTCCTCAAAGCTCTTGTAAAAATAAAGAGTTTTTAATGAAGGACTTGTAAGAGTATACAAATTGAAATCCAAAATAAAATAAAAATGGGATAATTAAATATCTTTCTTACCCCATATAAATCAATTATGTCCATCAAGGCATTAATTGTTTTTGTTATCTCATGTGTCTGTGGCCGAATCTGAATCAAAGAATGGAGTTCCATGTTTGCTTTTCTCACAATCTTCCTTATTGTTTTCTTTGGGTTCATGGAGGAAAAAATTTCTTCCTCATTAAGCACATCCCCAGGAGGATCGGTGGGCTAATATGAGGTTTTTTCCTTCCCCCTGTCACCCTAGGGCAAGCGTATATTAGAATTAGAAAAAATATAAGAAATTCAAATGTATGAGAAATAAAATTAGTTCATGAATACACATGGGACAAAAACATGGAATGCTTAAAACATAAAAATAAAGAGTGACTAAAGAACATAATGAAAATCATAAAATATAAGAGTCATTGCTTACAGGTTGGGTAAAACAGTATATGTATCGCCCCCATAATAGCAACGTCTGTATCTATTCGATTCAAATTGTAATCAATCAATCAACTCTTCCCCTGCAGCTATTGATTTTATTGCACATATGAATACATGGTTTCCTTCATGCCCCTCAAATACACAATTGGGTTGCTTATTTGTGGTCGCAGGTCATGTACTGTTTATAAACCATGCAATATTCCCCGTTTCTTTTGGCCTTATGTCAATATACATAGTTGCTCCTTTATTTTGATTATTTCCTTTTAGTTGTACATAGTTTGCAGCCAAGCCATATCTCCGCATACGTTTTGTATATTGGACTAGTTATATCCAATCTTTGTAGATGTAACAGGGTCCGACATACTCCATCAATTCATTTAATCTGATGTAATAGACCTTTATTAATCCATCCATGGAAAATAGCCCCAAACCATGTAATGACGATGGAGCAATGTGGTATATCCTTTCGTTGACACAAAAATCAGTGTTTATTTAAGGAATATCCTTTGGTACCCATTATTTCACTATATGTTTTACCTCAAGGGCACCTCTATGTCATCTATGCTCTCATGGTCATAAGAACATGACCCCCTTTAGAAAGAAAAAATTCCATGCGTCTATGGAATTTTCTTCTGATATTCTCACCTCTAGTTGATCTCCTCCTATTAGACCTACTAGATGTATCACTTTCCTCTATTCTACCTGAACTTCTCTCACTCAACAAGAATAGA
Source organism: Picea glauca (assembly GCA_000966675.3). Lineage (NCBI taxonomy): Eukaryota > Viridiplantae > Streptophyta > Pinopsida > Pinales > Pinaceae > Picea > Picea glauca. The sequence goes on from JZKD02S1415629.1 coordinate 6,593, forward strand.
TCTGACAAATACATGTTTGCTTGTACATCCTATAACACTCCATAAAATGAGAGAAATAGTTAGCGAGTGTCATAAGGGTTGTGATGAAACATCTTGAGGAAACCACAAGAACATAATATTACAAGTGACTTTTGTTGTTACAATAAAATTCTCAACCCAGTCATGTTTTTGCAAACTTAAATAATCATTTTATAGAATGCTCACTTTACATTATTTTTTTGTCATTATATATGAAATAGGAGAGTCAACTACGTAGTGGACTAAGCATTAGACCAGTCGTTCATATATGTGTTTGTGATCAATGGGAATCTATGGGGAGCATAAGCACCTTGCAGTACTATGGTAGGCCCATTATGGATAAGGTGGTGGACACTATGGAGGAAACAATACTATGATGAAAGTGAGCATTCTTTAAAATTGTGGGTTGAGCATTTGAAATAGGAGAGTCAACTAAGTGACCAGCATTTCATATATGTGTGAGGATTTTGCCGCCAACATTGTTTATATATGTCATGGGGTACGACAAGTAGTGTGATTTCTACCAATATGTGAGAAGGCCCTTTGTGACAGATGAAATATTGTTGCAAACCATTGTGGCCAAGGAGCCATTTCAACACTATTATGGAAAAAAATATTTAATACACTTGGTTGAGGTTGTGCTAACCTAATATTACCCCTTAGGGGATTCATGTTTGATCATATAGTCATAAGATTTGGATTCCCACGCAACCTCACTAGTAACTAGGGTCAACATTTTATTAAGGAAGTGGTGGTTGCATTAGTGAATGAGTTCATGATTCATCAACACAAAGCAATGGCATATCATCCACAAGCCAATGGAATGATAGAGGCATTCAATAATATCTTGGAACACATATTGACCAAGGTGTTCTCAATTAACATGGATGGTTGGGATGAAAGAATTCATGTAGTTCTATTAGCTTATAGGACTATTTGTAAGACCCTGTATAATCATGCACCATTTAATATAGTATATGGCATGGAAGAAGTGACACCACTATAGTATGTGAGACCAAGCCTACACACAACCATAGCCATTTAAATGTTAGAAGCATAATATTTACATAATAGATTAGATATATTGGTACAATTAGAGCAACATACATTTTTGTTGGGATACCATCAAATGGTTCAAAAGTAATGCCAAAAGGCATGGCATGATAGGCATGTAAGGACCAAGCTTGCTAAGGATTTCCTAGAGTCGATTTAAAAGTGGAAGACATTGGATAAGAGGAAACATGGTTAATTATGAGTCACGAATCCTTGGTTGTGATGAGGTAAATTGAGTATATAACAACATAAATGTTGTCACTTGAGGTGAATCGATTGGGCATGGTTCCAACCTTATTACCATTAAATTTCATGACATCCTTTGTTCTTTTAACCAAGCCAACAAATATATCTTGAGTTTCCTATTCAATGGATATGGCTCTTGACTTAAATTTCACCTACCATAAGATGTTTTATTCTTAGACAAAGAAAAGAAGAGGGAAATACCTAACACACAAGTGACTTGTTCCTCTCTATATTTGCACTTTTGTTTTATTCTTAGACAAAGAAAAGAAGAGGGAAATACCTAACACACAAGTGACTTGTTCCTCTCTATATTTGTAATTTTGTTGCACAAATGTATAGACAATATCAATAGTATCCCCTTGATGCCACTTAACATAGTTTCGGGATAGATCTTAAATGTGTGCAAATACTTTGGATGGAGAGGTGGATTGGGATGAAGTGTGTCTATTTAGGAAGGACTATTATTTGGATGAAAATAAGGCATGGAGTTTGACTTAAAGGATTGGCCAAGAGAGTTATAAAGACTATAATTTTGTTTGTTTGTATTGGAAATGGGAAATGTGTCTTCTCAAGTGCTATCATATTCAATAACCCTATCATTGTAAAAGAGAAGGCCTTTTAATTTATTTTCTATTATCTAGGTAAGACCAAGAGTATTGTAATATACCCATGAAGCTTCAATAAATGTGGCAAAACCAACAAGAGAGAAGGGAAAACCAAGAAGTGATGTAAAATTGTAGATACAAAACCACTCTTTGCCTATGTTCATATACAATATTGCATAGAAAAAATTATACAACCACCTATTTTAAGTTAGTGGCTTTTCATAACTACATAGTCATGGTTTGAAGGGTCTTACTCAATGACAAATATATACATATATATGGGTCATTCTAGTGGGATAACTCAACTGGTTGAGTAATTTGAGCTTCATGTAGGAATCAAAATTTGAATATATTATTAATAATTTCAGCAATCAATAACCAAAGAATCTAAGGGACTATGTGGATTATAAGGTTAAACTTAGGTGCTAATAATGAGAAAATCACGTTTAGGAATTCCATGTGCTATATTATTACTTGGTCCATACATGTGGGGTTATTTATCTCAAAGGTTTTATGTGGTATTCAAAGGGTCACATATTGTGGCAGAAGTTGCTACTTTATCACACCAATCCACTACAATGATTTCAAACTCCACAATATATTTGTGGCATATATTGTAGATTTACCATATTGCTATTAATCATTATGTCTTTTCCTTTCTGAACATATGATTACAATCTTATTTGTAATGTGATTTTCTAAAACAATTGAATTATATTATCTGGTGTTTCCCTTACGTGCTTAGCATTTTTTGTCTCTCTTGTATGGATTCCTTGTAACTATTAGATGCTTGGCAAGTTAGTCTAAACATTTAAACAGTCAAGTTATTTCTCTTTTTGATAAATGAACTTAAATATTTCTTGTCAACAATTATTCAACATCTATGTTAATAGTTGGGATATATGTTTTTTTCTTAGCAGCGGCAATTTTCCTTTTGCATTGTTATATTTATGAGGTAATTATTGAAATCACCAAAATGCTCTTCTTCTCATATGTGGTTGATCTCACATAAAATATAAATTACAATATTTTGGAGAAATTAATGATACTGTGTTTAGTACAAAATAAAGTAAAGCATACAAAAATGAGTAAAATAAAATACAGAGAATAAAAAAATAGTATTATATTAATTAATGATATCCATTTAAATATAATCAATTAAGTTGGTAATTGTAACAAGGCATGCTACAAGAAATTGAGATAGAGTAAAACAAACTCATACTATGCAAGTTTTGTTGTCCTACTAGATATCTAAAAGTTGAGATAATGTACACATGAGGCTATTGGAAAGGGTAGAGGATGGGATAGAGGAGTGAAAAATAAGGAAGATAGAGAAAAAAAAAAACAAGAAGGGGGAAACATTGGTGGAAGAAAAAGATCTAGCAGAGTAAAGGGAGGTAGGGTCACAAGAAATAATAACTATATTAGGTATATTTGAAGATGAACAAATTGAGGAATTGGATAGAACATGAAATAAATTTAGGGAAAATAAAGACTAAATGAAATTAGTGAAACAAAACTTTTAATTCTACAAAAGGAATTGAAATAGAAAAAGTGAAAAATGATCATTAAAGTAGGAAAAACAAGGCATCAACATATCTAGGGTATTAAAGTAAACAATGTAAATCACAAAAATGATTTGTCAATAGTGCAAGGAAAAACTCCCTCTACCATGAAGATATAGGAATCAAGATGACGGCAACCCCGCACTCTCAGCCGGCGGTCGCTCCACCAGGACCTTCTCGCTCCACGGCCCGAAGAGCCGATGCTCTTCCAACCCCTCCTCGGGAGTTCTATCACCCACAGTCTTCTCGGGAACCTTCCCTTTTGAAAACTCGGGAAGTCGGGTTTCGCGGACTCGCGGGTCTTTAGGCGCACCTTTCAAACCYCGAGCACCGATATGCCGATATGCCTCCGTGCAGCTCCTACTGACGTCCGGGTCCCACACTGCCACGTCACGTCGGGACTTCGCGACTCGCGGATCCACACTCCAAACTCATGCTTTTGGGAACCCCGAATGCCGAAACCTCGATATTCCGGATTCGGGCCACCTGTCCACGCCTGAATCGACGGTCTCGATCAAATCGGGAAATCGCCTTCGCGATTTCAAAGTGCATGGGATTCGTGTCCCGCAACCCCGATTCGCCGATGTGCGCTGGAAATGGTTCCTCCGTGCACCTGCGGCTTAAACCCCTCGCAGCTTCTTCCGGATCTGACGATCCACGGACTCTCGTGAAACTACCGAGTATTTCAAGTCGCTGATTCTCTTCCTCTACGCAGTGTCCTCTGCTCCGCCACCTTTTCCCTATGCGGCCTCTTCTGGATCAAAACTCCAAGGAACCGAAAAGGGCTATCCCTTCTGAGCTTTGTCTTCAATTGCCTTCAGAGGTCCTTCGTGCGCTCTGCTCACTCTTCAACCTTCAACCACTCTCCAAGTGTTGAAGTTCTCCTGGGCTCTGTACGCTTCACGCATTCGACCGGGTCTCAACGCTCTCCTTCTCAGTCTGCGACTGAGGCTCAACCTCGACCTGCACTCACCTGCACGGCTCGAATACTCAACCCAACTCTGGGGAAAAGAGAAAACAAGGTCCTACTACTTAGCCGCCTCGACGCACTCTATGCGGAGGTATTCGACTGCACTTGATGCAGGAATCTCACGGCT
>JZKD02S1415640.1:0-33303 GCA_000966675.3 Picea glauca
TATATATATAAAATAAAAAACATTGTGGTCTTTAAAGTAAAACTTTCAAAACAAAGAGAAATACACGTCCTTTTAAATATGATATGTGGACAATCTCATATTGTGTTCTTGTAATGTAAATATGTGATATGAATTTAAGTGATTTTCTATAAATGAAAATATATCATGTACACACATATTCATATGAGGATATATCCATTATTTTCCATGTCAACGCCAAAAGGAATAACATAATATCTCATAATTTGATTGTTAGTAGACTCCAAATTTAGCACAAGCTATTGTATATTTCTTATGCATCATATAAACATAGAGGGTTACTTTTCAATGAGTTTAATATGATAAAAGTAGTGAGGTTTTAGACATCCATCCATTTTAAAGTTATTTCAAATGTAAAGTAGATTGGGATTTACTAAGCTAATAGTTCAATATGAATATGATGAAAGGATTCTCAAGATATATAATTATGTTTTAATCAATTTTCAATATAAATAATGTTTCAAACTTCAAGATGTTTGGGTTTATATTATTGAGATGTGTCATTCATGGAAACTAAAACAAAATGCAATATCAATCATTGAATACCTACATTGAGTAACACAAAACAATAGAGCATATGCATTTCATTCATATAACACAAAATAATAGGGACTATTGATTTTAATGATGATATTAAAAATATGATTTAGAAAAGTAAGGGAGTTGAAATGATTTCAACAATGACACAATTTTAGAGATGGCAGAGTGAAAAATGATTTAGAACAATTAGTTTTTATGATTTCAATAATGACACAATGAAAACAGTATAATGCATTGATTTTAGTGATGATAGAATAAAAAATTATTTGAAGAAATTAGTTGTATCGATTTCAATTATGATATAATTCAAAATAATATTCATTGATTTAAGTGATGATACAATGAAAAATGATTCACCATAATTAAGTAGTTGTATTCATTTTAACAATGATAAAACACAAAACAATATGATGAATTGATTTAAGTGATAATGATATAACAAAAAACAATAGGACAAATTCATTTGAGTGATCATATTAAATTTTTTTTTTACAAATAAGATAGTGTAAATAATTTCAACAACAATATAACAAAAAAAAATAGGGTGAATTTATTTTAGAGATTGTAGAATGAAAAATGATTTAGAGCAATTAATTGTTATGATTTCAATAATGAGATAATGTAAAACAATGCAATGCATTGATTTTAGTGATGACACAACCATAAATTATTTGGAGGAATTAGTTGCATTGGTTTCAACAATGGCATAATGCTAAAAAAATGCATTGACTTAAGTGATGATACCATGAAAAAATGATTTGGCATAATCAAGTACTTGTGTTTATTTTAACAATAATAATAATTAGGTAGGATGCATTGAAAAATGATTTGGTACATTAATTAATTGAGGAAATGATAGAAATGAAATTAATCCTTTATATTTATTTCAATATCATTATGAAAAATGATTGAGTGCATGAAAAATGATAAGAAGGAAATTAATCCTCTATAGTTATTTCAATTGTGAAGTACTGGATATTATCAAGCAAAATTAATTTAGCAATGACTTAGTGAAAATTTATTTCAAAACAGATATATGAGTTTAAATCTATTAAAAGATGGTAAAGGGAAAGTGGGTGTCTAAAAGAAAAACGGAAGAAGATAGACAATGATGTAAATTTCAACGCATCAAGTTGATCTTAAACATATAGATACAGATTATCATTTAAAAATTTCATTCTCATGTAGACAAGTGGAATCAACATAGGTCCATCTTAACTCCAAATCTATCATAGACCAAGTAAAATCAAATCCCTCAATATGTAAACATTTCCTCAATTTTTTTACTCTATTATATATATATCTTCCTTCTACACATGAAAGATCCCAAATTAAAATAAATCTATAGTTTTCGACTAACGCACTAATGAAATTAAATCTATGCATTCCTTCGATGTACGCATTTATCGTCACCTATAGTCTGAGCATAGCTCCATGCTTTTTTCCATCTACCTATTTATTGTCACCACACATAGTATGATTATTCGTGAAATTAAATCGAGCACCTTTCTTTATTTAATGTTTTTTGAGGAATCAAAGAAGAACAAAGCTATATGTCAATGGCACAATCCACCTAATAAGATAACAACCAGACATTGGAATTTAGTATTGTTTTATGATCTCGAGATTGAACTTGACTGGTTCTAGGCATTTAATATTATTTTATGATCTCGAGATTGACCTTGACAAGTTCTATATATATATATATATGGATATATGCAAGATCAAGATCAGTGCCTATTATACTATATACCCAAATGGCCTGATTTCGACGTCTCTTACTACTAAATAATTTTCAAATTCAATTAATCACCACCATTCCTGCGCCGCGTTAGATTTACGCGTTGTATTCAAAGATGTTACATTAAAATACATAGGTTGAGAGTCTGCTGATCTCCTGGATTTTCTTGTACAGTCGTGCCAATGCACATATAGATAGCAAAACTCGTACAACCTGAATTTATTCAGCAATCTGCAGCTGCTACTGTAACAGTTTAATATATGTATGTGTGTGTGGAGCAAAGCTTATTGGCACTAATTCTATGCTCATGTTCTCGTATTGCTTTGCTTTCCTGCTGCAACAGAAGCTCGAATGGTTGCTGCTGGTTGTTTTTCTATAATCTATTGACGATAATGATTTGAATTTATCAAGAGGTATAAATAATCGCATTGAGTTCAAGTAAATTTAATTTCGGTTCTAGCTATTATTTTTGATAATTAAGTTGAAAGGCTTACACTTATTTAATGATCTTTTAACTTTATTTAATCTTAAACCTTAATCTGATGGCTATGCATTGAAGATGTTGGCATATTCTTAGTCTTCCTCCAAAATCAATGGATCAGATTTATTGTTCATAAATTTCTTGCATTTATCAAGGTATGGGTTAACATGTTTACTTTTTAACATTTATCTAATCACATTAAAAAATTACTGTAAGAATATGTAATTGCCACGTTTAAATGATTAAGTAGGATTAAACCGTGTAACCAAACGTTTCATATTACCACGGACAGATTACAAATTACCACAAACATTTTATATTGGGGTAACGCGTTCAGCCAATACCTTTCAACTTTCTCAACCACGAGTTAACGATTGTGCTAATATATGTATTTTTATAATTTTACAAAAGAATCAATGGAAGGCCTGCGAAGTCGGGGATTGTCCGTGAAGGCATTGACGAATGGAATGAAAGTGGAGAAAAAACACCCGAGGTGTCCGCAACCTTCTCCTAGCGCTCTAGTTGGAGCCATTAATCACCCTTATCACCCGAACAATGAGATGCGTCGCCTCCTCCTCCAGAAATGTAATCGTGTTGTTTGTAAAGGGCTTCTCTGCATTTAAAGGTATTGTGCTTCATGTAGTTTTCAACTACTATTACAGATGTAGAAAGTAAACCTCCAGAAATCTAATCGTGTTGTTTGTAAAGGGTTTGTTTTCATTTAAGTATTCTGCTTGATGTGGTCTTAAAGTATTATTGCACATTACATATCTGTGAGATATGGAAATTGTTGGGATCAGCGGGCAAAGCAGATAATGAACAGATAAGAAAATAATAACACAACAAAAACAAATGAGAAGGAACATCATACACTAGTGAAGAATATCCTATATTGTTCAGCCAAATGGAGAAATGAGTTTACAAATCTTATGGAATACTTCATGAGTTTTCATATTTAAATATGAGAGATTTCAAGAGTTTCAAGCCATATAGAAAGTAAAATACTTAAGAAATCTTCAATCAAATGAATGAAATTGTAAAGGTATGTTTATTCACAACCCAACAATTTCCCCTTTCACAACAATTTCCTGATACTTTTCCCAATGAATCAATCATCACCTTTGATGCAAGCCAAGAGAAGCCAACCACCACCATAACTTCTTTAACAATATTGGTTCCTTAAGTTGAATCAAACAATATAGGCTATAAGTGTACCTCTAACCTCCATATTGAATTTGCATAAGGTACACTAGACATATAATCATTTTATCCCTTACAATCACGACATCAACTTGAAGGAAGCTTACAATGGAAAGCTAAAAGGATATTTACCGGTTTCACAATATTTTTACTAAACCTCCTTATTACTATCTTCTATAGATGTGTGACCATGAAAAATTACCATTTTTACCATCTACGTATACTTCTATTCAGATTTGTTTCTCGCTCTTGGATCCTTGATGTGAAACATCCTAATCAACTCAGCCTTTAACTTGTTGACCTCAACGATGCATTGTTTGCATCAACCATATCATCATCGTAACATCGAGATAATGAATATGACATAAATGCAATGATCATACCCACTTCCTAAGAAACTTTGGCTCAACATGAAGGAGTCAACCATCTTATACCGTTGCCTGGTTTCCTTACACCATACAATGATTCCCTGAGTTTGCAAACAAATCTCCATTTGTTGTGCTAATGTTTATTTTGTAGGAAGTAATATCCCATAATCTACATCCCTTATCTCCACAACTATAACCAAGAGAAACATACATCCTTGATTGAATCTGTCCAGCCTAACCAAGTGAGCTTTAACTTCTCACCTCACTGCTAATTTAAACAGAGTATGCAATCATGTGCCTGAAATGACAATTCTTGACCTAAAAACATTTGCTTGAAACTACAACTCTTGACCTAAATTTCCACTACTTTTTCATTACCAAATCCAACCAAACTTCCCTCAAGGTTCCGAGAATACCACATGCTCATCTCTATCACCTAGTTCTACATATAGAATTTACTAGTCAAATTTCAAACCCAAGGTATGCATTCCTAACGAAGTCTTACAGTTCTATATTCCTATTTACAAAATAAACTGCCAACTCCACCTCGAAATTTTCATTCAAAGCCTCTACCTTGCCATTGCAGTGGGAATCCTATTCCTCTTTCTTACATTAGAGATCCCAACTACATAAAATGTCAATATCCCACTCTGTTAGCTTGACCTTAAGATCATCACCATCTCGATTGCTATCGCCGCTACCATCATTGTTTCCTCCACAGTAACCACATGAACCACCACTATTTCCATCACCATCGTCTCCAAGTTTTCTTCTTTTAGGAAATCCATCCCCTATTCCATATTCTTGCCTAGTTGCTTCTTTGTAACACGGTGAGCCACAACAAGGGCATCATCGAGTCGATATTGCAAGAGCTCGACGTTTTACCCACGTCATGACATAGCTTCCCAAAGGTATCTATTTAAACAACCCAGAACATAGCGACCATCATCTCCTCTTCATGTAGCTATGCTTGACCCCCTTCTTCCTTTAAGTGTTCATACCATCTTCCCTTGGCTCTCACAAACCACCACTTGACTTCAAGTATGATACCACTTGCTGGACCTGAAATAATCAGAAAACTGAGAATAACAAAAACACATCTTAGTGAAACCAAGAATGAAATGGGGGGAAATGATATCCTTTATTGCTAATCCAAATGGATAAGTGAATTTACAGATTTCATGGAGCACCTCACAGCTAAAAGAGATATTTCCAAAGTTTCTAGGCATACAAAATGTCAAACATCAAATGCTTAAAAAACCTCCAACTAAAATGATGTAATTGCAAGGGTATGTGTTATCACAACCCAACAAAAAGTAAAGAAGTAAAAAAATTTATTTCCAAGTTGATATTTTAATCTTTTAAAATTGACTAAAAGTTTTTTTTTTCAAAGAAAAAAAAGCTAGCTTTATTCATCCAAAAAGAACCAAATTACATTTTAAAGGTGCCTGAAGCATGCCCCAATCAAGGATAAATATAGTAGAAAAGATAAGTCTTGAGCTAGCTATTAAACCATTGAGAAATGTTACAAAAATATGAACTAGGAAATAGCCTACATCTAAAGGAAAAAATCCAAAAAATACACACCCAAGAAAGGACGTCAAAGTGTTCATCTAGCTCCGCAAATCAACATTGCACGGCCAAACGATGGACCTCAAAGCTCTGACCCAACCAAGGAAAGAAGCCTTGCAGGCCCAAGTAAGGACCTCAAAGTGTTGTTCCAATTTCACAAATCAACGTTGCACGCCCAAAAGATGGACCTCAAAGCTCTGACCCAACCACATAAAAGAAGCAAAAACCCCAAATAATCCATTCATGGGAGAGCGCAACCACCAAACAAAAACACCAGATAACATCCATGAAGAATAAACCTCACAAGGAGTACGCGAACATCATCTGAAAGCAACCTCCCACTAGCAACCAAACCCACGAAGGGAAAGGACCAAGGGAGATGTTGCGGCTGGAAGAGGAGTGTCGCGAGCATAGGCAACCCTCACTAATGATCAACTACCACCCAATCATCAATCAAAATCGTGAGAGGCCAGGACGAAACTCTGAGGAGACAAGAGAGACAACGATAGGAAACCACCATAGCGGACTATAGAGGCCAAGCGAGGACGAGACCTCTGTCCACAATGAAAACATATCCACTCCAGAGAGATCACAACCGCTATATAACACACCGGAAGAGGCAAAATAAGTCCAGATCCACTCCAGAGGGAGCGCGACCACCATCAAGAAGAACCTCCTACTGTCCATCAAGCCTGAGTGAGGGGTATGCTGAAGAGGAGTAGCCTACTGCGAGGGATGAGGCTAGGGAAACCCTAGTCCCTCAAAATTGATTAAAAGTTATATGTTCAATCATATAATTATTTGATAAAATTTTAATCTTAAAATTTTGTTTTCCAACATTTTGATTTATTTTGAAATTAAAACTTAAAAATTAAAAAAAAATGTTTTTGTTTGTTTGTTTGTTAGAGTGTTTGTTTGTGGGATTATTCTCTAGTTAACAAACCTGGAAACCAATCACACTAATAAAATTTTACAATTTAAAACAAAAATATATTTTAAATAGTTTTATAAAAAAAACACCTTACTTATAAAAATAAATTTATCTATTTATTATCTCTCTCTCCAATCAAATATTAATATTATAGCGGATCCTTGCAACAATATAGAGCTCACTACTACTTTCTCCTTTTTGATAAAAGAGTTGTTTACTGTTATTATAATTTTTGTGTTAAATCTAATTAAAAATGTTGGAACTTTTAAATTTGAGAGATTAAGTTTATATAATTGAAATATTTTTAGAGAATTTAAACAAGATAAGAATTTCACCAAAATCTATTTTGATTGAAAAAGTTAAAAAAATCTAATATTTAGATAACTCCAATTATAATAATAAAAATTATAAATAATATATATTTTTTAAATATTAAAAAAATTAGATTACTCAAATTAGCAAATTTGGGGAAGAGAAAAGATATTAATATCATATATTTTAATTACGCCAAAAGGCGTACATCTATTGACAATGGGCAGGGTTTAGTGCTTAATAAGTTTTCTATTAACGGGATTAAATATGGCTGGAATATTCTTAATAGTCACACAAAATAAATGGTTGTGATTTCAATCATTAACTTCCTAGCTATTATAAAGACATCCGTTTATGTGTTCACTTTTTTACATTTACCTAATCATATTTAAAAATTACTTTCATTTCTAACTGATTGCGAGTAAGTGATTAACATAAATTAAAATATTAACACAAGATAAATGAAGCACAACCGTTTATTTATTAATTAATAATCAAATTTAATAAATTATTTACCAGCCAATACCTTTGGATGTTCTCCAGCTGCTATATTATCTCCAGCTGCTATATTAACAGCTGTGCTAGTATAAATTTAGTAGCTATATCCATTATTTGTGTGCATCTCTACTAACTTCAAGTTTTTCGATCTGAATCGACTTTCTCAATTTGAATGCCCCTTCTGTTAAAAGGCTGTTTTTGTTTATCGTATATATTGGAACGCCCCTCTACATGTTCTTTCCTGCGGATTGTTCTAGTACATCTTCTTTGCTGGGCGGCGCTCCGACTATTCCAAGCTCGTCATTCATGTTCTTTTTAATCACTCCAAATTACAACATAGGACCCCCACTCCGATTTACGAGGTTATTAACGTAGAAACTACCGACCTCCTCTCAGGTTATTAAGAAATCAATCTTTCGCAGATGGTTGTCTTATTTACCTTCGTTATTTCATGAACCTGGACCAACATATAACGCGAGAAGATCACCAAAATAATAGTTTTTATGTCTCCCAAATTGTCACTCACACTTCCGAGTTGAGTTTTATACACCTACAAGTTTGATTCAGTAAGTGACTCATCTTTTCGGGAAGCCTATTGGTTAAACATTCTCAATGTTATTCCATAACACCTGCTATCTCTTTCTTAGAAGATTCAAGAACTGAAGCTGTTGGTTGAAACATATGATTGTAGGATTCAAGAGCTGAGCCAAACTCTGCAACCTTCCTTAAAATGACACATTTTAGGTTAAAATTCAAAGGAATGAGTTAATAAAACGTACTGGAGAGCTACAGATCTAACACGGAGGAGCATCTGCACCTATTAATCTCTCTTCATTACCAACTATTTCCAATCAAACTTTGATCTTTTTCTTCTTGGACTTTCAATATTGAGTCATATAATATGTTGTTTTAGTATTAAGTCCTTAAATGAACATTCATTTTCTGATAATTTTTTTATATATATAATAGTGAATATTTTGAATTCTATGGATGAGATTATTCATGCATATTTTCTTGTCTGAAAAAAATCAACATATTTTTAGTTTGGGAGTGTAGAGTACCCAAACCCAACCCACCTTCCTTGGTCAACAAAGAGAACTATAAAATGAATTTTCTTCTTCTACTGATCTAGGTAGATATCTGTGGTCACCCATCTTTTCCAACTGACTCAAAACAATTTTCTAGTAATTTTGACAATTTACTATTTTTAGTAGTTTTAACTTTCGGGGCCATTTTGAGGGTCTAAATGAAGGTTTTTCAGGATCAAGATTCTTAACGATAGTTGAATGCATAATTGAGACCCCAAAATGAATCTCCTTGACGATACATTTCCAGCGGGCTATCATACGCCTAAAACGAAGATCGTATGCAAAAGTTACAAGCCTGAGAAGTTGATGTATTAACTTACCTAGACGGGGCCCACATGACTTTTGGCGCTTCATCTCCTAGGATTAAGTTTTTGGATGTCTAGGGTTTTTTACATTCATGTTTATGGTAAAAATGCCTTCAGAGCCTCGCTGTAATCATATTCTTGTGAATGAGCGCAACTATCACATTTCTTCTCAGACATAAGATGCCACCATTCGAGCAAGCTTGTTTCCGTTGCATTTTATAGTTTCAGCTTATTTCGTTATTGAATAAAAAACTAGTTTTATTGCATTTATGTTATTTTGTGTTAAACACCTGTTAATAATCTGTAGTCATTTCATTCTTCTCATAAAATATGGATCAGTGGTATCAGAGCGGTCTGCTCCTTGTCGTTGTAATGTATGTCCCCAACGAGGTCGGAGTACAAAGAGTTGGATCTCGAGCTTGTTTCTCTTGAAGAAAAAAGATATCGCATGCCCAAGCAACCTCTCATGGAAGGAGAAAAGAAATATGATGGGACAGGAGATCCTTTCAAATTGTTGATCGAGGAATCCCTTACACAACATAGGAACGAGATGATGGATAGTTTTGCACAAATGCTTCGGCGGATACCAACAAGCGACGCATCTTCTTCGAGCAAAGGCGCCACCCCCTTCAAGGTACAAATAAACTTCGATATTCCTATATTTTAAGGTCAGATAGACATCGATGTTGTAGACAACTGGTTGAATCTAGTAGAAGGGTAATTTTTTTGTCCATAACTTTTTGAATAGAGAAAAGGTTAATTTTGCACTCCTCAAAACCATTCCCCATGTCAAAGATTTGTCGAAACATTTATGTGAGCAAAAGGAAACAGATGAACACTCATTATTTACATCCATGACCATTTGGGAATCCTTCAGGGATGTTATTAAGGAACAATACTACCCTATCGGAATCTATGACGACCTATATACCAAATGGACCACACTGTAGCAAGAAAGAGACCAAGCAGTGCCAGATTTCACAAATATCTTCCATACCTTGCACACCAAGATGGGTATCAAAGATTCAGAGCGACATTTGGTGCTCAAGTATCATGGTTCTCTGCATAGATACATCCATATCGAAATGTAATTTCTAGACATCTCATCCTTGAGCACGACCTACCAATATGTAGTCAAAATCGAGCAGAAGCTCAAACAAAAGACACGACAATTTGGGCCTGGGAACCCTTCACAAAAAAAGATAGGAAAGGGAGGCCTCAACCCACAGAACAAAGGATAGAGCAAAGATGGACAGTATCAAGACAACCAGTCCAAGCCGCAAGCAAAGAGAGACACCGGAAAGACAAAGAAAGATACCAGAAAGTGCTGCGACTTCCATAAGATCCCTTGACATAACTCTGTTGAATGCCACTCAAAACAGTCACTGGTGGCCAAAGTGAAAGCCTCTGAATCAGATGTGGATTCTGACTCTGAGCCAGAACTAGAAAGGGGAAGACGGATCATTGACGTGGAAGCCAGTGCCACCATTGCTACCACCAAGTTCCAGCTTGGTGAACCAGATGAGCCAGAAGAAGTAGAGCGCCTTTTCAAGTCACATATGTGGGTAAAAGGCACCTCGTTGCACTTCATCATTGATAGAGGTATCCAAATGAACCTCATATTAGAAAATCTCATCAAGCAATTGGCTCTGCCGACAATGTCACACCCACAACCCTACACCATTAGATGGTTCTACCAAGGAAGAGATCTCTGTGTCAACCAACAATGTTGACTGATGAACGACATCAAGCCCTTCAAAGACAAGGTATTGTGTGATGTTTCTCCTATGGAAGTTTGTGATGTTATTTTGGGCCAATCTTATTTATGGAAAAGTCATGTTGTATATGATTCTAGGCCTCATAGTTTTATTATTACTTTGAACAAGAAATTGTACAGGATACCTGAGGCAGTCCCACTTAGTGTTGTTTTCTTGATCTTTGTTAAGCAATGCACGAACATCATCTCTCAGGTGGGGAAGTTTGTGTTCTTCCTAATGTGTTCTCAGAATAAGAGAAAGATCACAGCCACATCTAGGGTCTCTGTGTCGACCTCTCCACACTGCAGAAACAAGTAGATAAGGTCGTGGAAGAATACTCAGATATCTTCTCCTCACCTACCAGGGTACCTCTACACTGCTAGGTCAGGCACCCTATCGATCTGACCCCCGGTGCACCGCTTCCTAATGGGCCATTCTATCGTCCCTCTCTATTAGAGAATGAGGAGATCAAGCGATAGATCCAAGAATTGCTCCACAAGGGGCACATCCATCCCATCTTATCACCTTACGAAAGCCCAATTTTGCTGGTACAAAAGAAAGATGGAACCTGACGACTCTGCATTGACTACCAGGCTCTGAATAAAATCACAGTAAAAAATCAATACTCGATTCCCTTAATCAAAGACCTCCTTAATCAAATCACGAGGGCCAAATAGTTCAGTAAGATTGATCTGAAGTCTGGCTACCACCAGGTCTTGATAGAACATACAGATGTATGGAAGATGGCCTTCAAGTCAAAGGAAGGCCTTTTTGAATGGTTGGTCATGCCATTTGGTTTGACAAATGATCCAACCACTTTTATGAGGATGATGGATGATATCCTGCAACCATTCACCAATAATTTTTTAGTGGTGTATATGAATGCCATTCTCATTTATAACAATACTTGGGCCGAACACTTGCAACATATTCAGTAGGTTCTCCACACCCTGTGGTAGCACAAGCTATACGCCAACTTGGAAAAATGATCCTTCGGCATGGATAGGGTAAATTAACTAGGATGAATCAATGATCAACATGGCGTACATGTGGATCCAGCCAAGATCCAAGTCATCCATGACTGGCCAGCCCCAATTACACTCACTGAGCTTCGGAGCTTCTTAGGCCTTGCCCATTTCTATAGGGAGTGGCCCATGCAATATGGGATTATATAATCGAAGGCCTAAGAAGCTTCTGATGAAATATAATCCCATATTTCATGGACCCTCATCGAAATAAACAGGGGTGGTGGTAAGGAGAAATTTGCATCAGGTCAGTCCCAACAACAAGTGTTTGATGATTTGAAGCATCACTTGTTCTCAACCCCAGTACTTTCACTACCGGACCTACAAAAACCCTTTGAGATCGAGATAGATGCTTCAGACTATGTTGTGGGCACCATTCTCACTCAGCACAACCACCTCGTGGCCTATCATAGTGAGACACTATCAAATGTTGTCCATAAGTACCCTAATTACGACAAAGAAATATAATCCATTATGAAATCCTACCGCCAGTGGAGACATTACATTCTTGGGAAGGAGACAATCATCCACAATGATCATAAGCCACTACAGTTCATGCAGACAGAGGAAAAATTGCAAAATGACTGTCATCAAATGTGGTCCACATACTTGCATCAATTCCACCTCAACATCAAGTATAAAATAGGAAGCATCGATCATGTCATTGATTTCCTCAGCAGACCACCAGTCATGACACCCACCACGATGCTAGACTCTTGTGGCCATGAGACCTCTAGATGGCCCCAAATCTATGAGATAGACCCAGACTTCGCCACCATATACCAAATGTTGGGTGCACATGTAATTGTCAATAATTTCCATCTTCAGAATGGGTTGTTGTGTCATCTAGGCCATATATGTGTTCCGTCAAGTGAGCGAGTGAAGATGATCTGGGAAGCCCACTACAGTCGGGTGGCAGGACACTTTGGTGTCGAAAAGATAGTGGCGATGCTACATAAACATTTATGCTGGCCAAAACTTCGACAGGAAGTCAACAAGTATATCAGGTCATGCACTGCCTGCATTATTTCCAAACCGACCACTAAGAAACAAGGCCTGTACAACCCTCTTCCTACTCTTGATAGGCCATGGGAATCCATCTCAATGGATTACATGTCGGGCCTTCTGTCCCCCAAGCGGGGAAATGACTGTGTTTTTGTGGTTGTTGATAGCTTTTCTAAGATGGTGATTCTGGTTGCCTACAAGAAGAGCATCACAGTAAAGGCCACTGCCAAACTCTTCTTTGAATGAGTCTAGGTACATTTTGGAATCCCACAAACCATTATCTCAAATCAAGACAGTCGATTTCTCAGCAGATTCTGGTCGAGCCTCTGGTCATTGTTGGACACCAAGCTTACCAAATCCATGACCTTCGACCCCCAGACAGATGGCCAAACTGAGGTCGTAAATCGAATGGTTGTGCATATCCTTCACATGTATAACTCAAAGCACCCTCGCACATGGGATGAGAGCCTTCCTTATGTTCAGCATAGCTACAACCATGCCCTGCATATCTCAACCAACCACATCCCCTTTCAGGTGGGGTTGGGATTCCAACCATTAGGTCCCATAGATGTTGCACTCCTCCTTGTGGTCACCTCGACCGACTCATCTCCTTCTCCAACTGAAGTTGACAAAGCCACTCAGTTCATTGAGTGGATCCAGCACATCCACCAACAGGTTCATGATATCCTATAAAAGTCCAATGACAAGTACAAACAATGCCATGATCAACATCGGGTGCCACATAAGTTTCAGGTGGGTGACAATGTTTGGTTGCACTTGCAAAAAGAACACCTTACAAGACCCCATTGGAAGCTTCCCCCACTCCATTATGAGTCATACACTATCACCAAGGTCATTGGGGATAGTTCTTTTGATATCAACATTCCTTCTTTCCTTGGCCTGCACCCAGTGTTCAATGTGGATCTCCTTCGCCCTTATTTCCCACCACTATTGGACACCTCAGATGTAGCAGAACAATTGACACCAACAGATCTAAACACTGACTTCATACCATGGGAATCCAATGATCATATTGTGGAAACATAGATCAAGGGCACTCGACAGTAAAGGATCTAACTTTATCAAGTCGTCAAAGCAGGGCAACTCCCACAACAAGGCAAATGGCTCACCTGGGGCCAAATTCAACAAAAATTTCCTCATCCAATGGGGGAACTCAATCCAATGGATAATATTGTTTCCTATAGAGGTAGGATTGATCCAGGTGGATATCAGTGGCCACCCACCTTTTCCAACTGGCTCAAAACATTTTTCTGAAAATTTTGGCAATTTACTATTTTTAGCAGTTTTAAATTCTGGGGCCATTTTGAGGGCCTAAATGAAGGTTTTTATGGATAGAGATTCTCAATGATAGATGAAGGAATAATTGAGCCCCCAAAATGAATCTCCTCAATGATATCTTTCCAACTGGCTATCATACGCCTAAAACAAAGATCGTATGTAAAAGTTATGACCCCAGGAAGTTGATGTACTAACTTACCCAGACAAGGCCCACATGACTTTTGGCAGTTCATCTCCTAGGGTTAGGTTTTTGGATGTCTAGGGTTTTTGTCATTAATGTTTATTGTAAAAAGTCCTTCAGAGCCTCATTTTAATCATCTTATTGTGAATGAGTGCAGCCGTCACATCTCTTCTCAGAGATAAGCTGCCACCATTCCAGGAAGCTTGTTTCCGCTACATTTTACAGTTTTGGGTTATTGCTTTATTGAATAGAAAACCAGTTTTACTGTATCTCTATTATTTTGTGTTAAGAACCTGTTAATAATCTGTAGTAATTTCGTTCTTCTCATAAAATCCAGATCATCTACAATCAATTTTTAACTTTCATTTCGGTCTCTAACACTAACATAATAGATTTTATATACAAGATTGAAGATATAATTACATTGTACCAAGTAAAATATAATAAAAATCCAACCCAAATTGACCATTATATAAATACTAATAACATGTTCATTCATTTAGTTTCATAAATAATATATTTTAATGAAATTAAATACCGTGAATACAAACTAGTATAAATTTATTTTAAATCAAAACTCATTAAATATTGAGGAGATTTAAAATTTTGAAATATAATTTTTTTAATCATTTAAAATGAATTTAGATAAAGAAGAGATGAATATATATTTTTTGTAAGTAAATATTGTATTACCTCATACTGAAATCCATACAAGTATGCAAGGAATATCTTCTACCAACAATGGAAACCAGAACCACACCCAGTCCCAGACAAAAGTGTCCATGAATATGCTAAGAATCATGATCAGACGTGTATGTGTCTAGAAACATTACAAAATTGGCTTGAAATCCAATAGAATACTGCATCTATCAAAACAAGGAAGAGAAAACAAAGGCTAAGACTGAGAAATAATTCATAGACTGGATGTGATGTTCTTTCCATCACGCTAAGGAGAACATGACCAAGCTGCAGTGATGATGAAGGGATGGTAGCAAGTGGGGCATTGTTAGCTGAAATGTGTGCCTGAAAGTGAATCAAATAGTATGTCCATCCCGTGGCTGATGATAGCCTAGTGAAATAGATGATCCACAACATCCTAGCACAGGTCGAAGATACAATGAATTTGTTCCTCAGAGAAGTTGTGTGTGAAAGCCAAAGTTGTTGACTCGGGTCCAATTTGAGTAGGGTCTTTTTTCATGCCAATAACCATAGGGGAAATTTCCTCAATCGTCATGGGGCCCATATCCTCAAGGACTAGGAAAATCCACTGCTCATTCAGAGGCTGGTTGGGAAGAGTGACTTCAACTTGAAAGGAGGAACTCGGAAAATTCTTAATGTCCCAACGAGAAATCAATGTAAGCTCCAAGGGAGACTCTGGTGGAAAAAATGGAAACTCCTCCACCAGAACGAGATCCCAGTTGTAATTTTCTTGATTATCAACATTGGGAAGAGATGAAACAAAGCTTGAACCAGGGTAAGGTAGAGGTCTAAGGGTCGCATGTAGGTTAGGTGGAAGGGATGCGGGGCGAAAACGTCTGACCACATAGCGATAGTGATCTGGGCCACGTTTTGGGTTTCCACGCTCCATCGACATGGATAGGGAGATGAAACCAGAGAGCTACATGAAAGAAGAAAAGAAAAAGGTAGGGCGTAAATCTAGAAGTTGTGCCAAGAAGCGGGGAAACTCGTCGAACATAGAAATAATGAGATGCAAAGAGTGAAGCATGAACAAAAGCTCGAATAAATTACCTTTCCAAGACGGTGAAGTTTTCATTAACCCTGATTTGAAAAAACTTAGCTACCTTGTACCTGTGCGTACAGTGCTCTCTGCCATTATAAACTAGAGCATGAAGTTTCCCATGCTGATTAGACCCACACTGAAATCCATAACATAAATTCCATGCATGGAAGTGAAGTTTGAGGTGAAGTTTGTGATTGACTACATTAAAACCTTAGATTTCATGTGGAACATGTGACACCCCATCCAAGGACGGAAGGTCCCTTTGAGAGAAATCAAAACATTGTGTTAATAAGGGAGGGGAAGGGAGGTTACTGGCATCGACTGATAAATCATTTCCTATAAGTGCGACTCCTTCATTTTCTAACTTGTCATATATTTTATTATCCTCTCGATGTATGTGGGAGGGGATTAAAGTAATATTAGGACATAGGAGGGAGTGAATTAATTCTAGGGAACTGAGGAGACGCCAACTAGGGAAGACTTTAGAAAAATCATATCCATTTAGAACTTTGGTAGCTAGAGAAATAATGATTTGAGAATCCCTTTCAATGACAAGTTATGTTATGTTCAATCTTGACACTAATTGGATTCCTCTAATTAGAATTGAGAGTTCCACTGAGTTGTTAGACACCCAACCTATATTTTCAACCATGATATATTTAATTTATCCGTTATTGTCCCACATTACCACCCCAAAAGACGACAGCTCCAGGGTTTCCTTTGGAAGCACCATTAAAATTCAGTTTAAAAAAACTTAAGGGTAAGAGGGGGATGGGTATTAAGTGTAAGATTAGGATGAGTGAGGTTAATATTTAAATTCCATTGAGAGATAATTATGCTTTCACTAGGATTACATGAAAGGTCTTCTTGAGACCATTGTTTAGATCTAATCATTTATTGGATTATTTCAAAGATCTTATCCCATAAATGGGGTGGAGGAGAGGAACTGGAGTGGAAGAATCGTTTATTTCTCTCTTTCCATATTTTCCAAACAAAAAATATTTGTAGCAGCTGCCAGATCCTATTTAGAATAGGGTTGTGAAAAACTGATAACCCCCAATTTTCAATGGTGTGGGTTATGCTATCCCTGGTCCTGCTCATTTTCCTCATGATTTGTGCCACCCTGTCCCAAATTTCAGTGCTAAAATAACATTGATTTAAGAAATGCTCAATAGAATCCTATCGTTTCATGTAGAGCTAGAACACCAATGATCCAATGAACTCTCTTTTCCTGATATTGTCCTAGGTAAGTATGTGATTCTTCACAAGGATCCCTAAGAAGGTAGAGACCATTGGCTAGAGGTGAAAATTCTAAATAATTTACCAAATGTTTTCTCTTGGTTGTAGGTGAAATTTTTCTTTAAGGTTATAGGGTTCTTTAGTTGGGAATGAACCAAGAGGAGGGTGACCCTAGCATAATATTTCCTTACCATATTGAATTCAAACCTTCCTTTGAGTTGTTGCTTCTTGCCAAGACTTAAATCACAGTCATCTAATATATTTAGTTTTGTGCGAAGAGTTTTCCAAATTCTCCAAAGAGGAGAATGGGGGGCATCCTAAAAGATATCAACTACTTTAATGTTGTTGGTATTCTACATTTGATCTTGAATGAATTTCATACTCTCCAATGATTACAGAGGAGATATTTTTTTCCATGAGTCAAACCAAAAGAGAGATTCTCTACCCCCTCAAAACTCCCAAAAGGCATGTTCATAGATAAGAGGGCATTTAAAACATGCAACATTCTATATATTTGAGCCTAGAATTTGATCAGTCAATCAGATAAGTTGTGCAACCGAGATATGTGGAGAATATTTTTGCTTCCATAGTTTTTCCCATAATTATGTTGGGTTTTTAAGCCAACTCCACCATATTTTATCCCCCGTAACTTCATTGATAATGCAAGGATCATGTAAGCCAAGACCCCCATTGATCTTGGGTTTGCAGACTTTGTCCCAATCGACCAAAGCCCATTTCTTCACCGATTTGTGACCTTTCCAGAGAAATTTTCTTTGCATATTGCAGATGGTATTGATAAAATACTTTAGGTCATCCAAGGCCAAAAAGAGATAGATGGGGATGGTATGGAAAATGGATTTAAATAGAATAAGGCAAGATTCTAGGTTAATCATTCGGAAGGTCCAAGAATTTAAGCGATTTGTGATGGATTGAATAAGGGAATCCCAAGAGATATTTCTAGCGACATATTCATTCAGAGGTATACCAAGGTAATTGGATGGAAGAGAGCCCATATGAATATATAGTAAATGTGATATATGGTTTTGTATGGCTAAAGGAGTAATAAAGAAAAAGAGTTGAGATTTAGCAAGGTTGATAGAAGTTCCTGAAGCTTCACTAAACTCTGAAAGGATGGTCTTCAATCTGTAGGCTTCTTGCATAGTCGTTGTTCCCATTAACATGGTACTATCTAGAAATTGATTGTGTGAAGCGGCTAGATGAAGACCATGTAGGGGAAGGCCCTGTAGGGAGCCATATGGAATAGATGATTTGATATAATGACCCAAACCTTCCTCCAATATAAAAAAAGGAAGGGAGAGAGGGGATCACCTTGTTGAATACATCAGGAGGGGAAAAAGGATTGGAAGGGCCTTATAAAGATCCAACTTAAGTGATCAAGGGACTTAGAAAGATCCAGTTTGATGAGCATGGGTAGTGTTTTGGTGGATTTGAGGCAGTGATTCACCTCATGAACCAATATGAAACTATCCATTATTTGGTGTCCCTCAAAATAGCCTGACTTCTCCTTGGAAATGATAAAAGGAAGGATGGGCTTGATTCGAAGGGAGATTAACTTTGTGATGATTTTATAGATCTCATTGCACAGTGCGATTGAATGAAACTAGTGTGGATGAGAGACTTATTCATCCTCCGAAATGAGTTTTAGAAAGGTGGCATTGAGAGTTGAGAGGACCTTCCTATAGTTTTGGGATTCCTCCCTAACCATGGTCTAGTAGTGGTGAACCCATCTAAACTTCGTGCTTTTCCTGCTAGAATTTCCTTGATAGCCTAATCTACCCCTTCAATTTTGATGGGTCGCATGAGAACCTCATTTTTATCTTGGGTGACGATAGTTGGAATGTGCCTTATGACCTTGCTTACAGATGGATATGTGTCAGGAATAGGTTCCAAAATGAGGTTTTTCTGGTTTATTGATTATGTTTCCATCCATGCATGATCCATGATTGGTTGTACCTGATTATCTTCAAGTTTGGTGATACAATTGATATATATCCTATAAATCATGGAGTGGTGGAAGAATTTAGTATCCTTTTCTCCCTATTTTAGCCATTGTACTCATGATTTATGTCGCATAAGTATCTCCTCCTACTAATATCATTCCTCCTACAACTATTTGAGGAAATCCTCCCCATAACACAAGGATTCTAGTTGTTCGTGGGTGATGGAATCCTTTTGGATCTTCTGGAGACGTTGTTTGAGAGTTATTTGTGCTAGGAAAATGTTGCCAAAAACATTTGTGTTCTATTCCTACAGTTGTTTCTTATATATTTTTACCTTCTATTGCAATATTTACATTAGTGTTCCATGGGAGATTGTAGCATTTCTCCACCACATATGAGATGGTTCCTAGAAATATGAATGAGTTAACAAAAAAAAATTAAACCAAAAAACTTTGAATTTGGAAGTGTTGATAGTGTCAATCCAAATATGAACTAGCCAATGGTATGATCCGGATTTTGGGAGAATATTTTATTCGATTAAAGGTCCATCCAACATCACAACCTCTAAAATGAGGAATCGATCAAGAAGACATGTTACCTGTTTAGGACCCAAGCGTCTGTTTGTCCAGGTGAAGGTTCCATTCCACGATTCAATGTCGATTAAATGCAGGTTCTCAATCATTCTTTGAATATTTTCACTACCCTTGTCTAGTCTTCTTATGCCTCCTTTATTTTCTTCCAAGTTGACGAAAATATTAAGATAACCCCCCAAAATCCATTTTTGATTTCCCACTAAGTTTCCAATGTCTAAGAGGATTTTCAAGAGGGATTCCTTTTTTATATTTGTTTGGGGTCCTATGCATTATTTAAAATCCCTTCCTTGCTAGAGCCAATAGCTCTATAGTGATCTGAAAGTGTCCAAGAAGTGGAGAAGAAGTTTTATAGAAGGATTATTGCAGGGTTCCATAGAATATCTAGAGCCCTTGCATATCCATTGGAATCAGTATAAACAAAGCTACTCTACCTCCAAGAATGTTGAGGAATTTCTTCAACAACATTTCATGTGAATTTTCTTTTGTGGAGAAAGAGAATATTCAATGTTCTGCCATGATACAGTTCCATGAAATGATATTCATGAGGATGGAGGGAAGGGTGAAGTGAAGAATAGCTTAGTGAATTGAAGAAACCCTTAGTGAATATTTTTATCATAAAGCTTCCCACCTCTCTTATCAATTGTTGAGATGGATTGCAGTTTCTTCTTGTTGTAGGCTTCTTCCATTTTTTCTAGGTCTATACTAGCTATATCTCTTTCATCAGTTGTCATATTTGCGTCTCCCCCTTCATCTGTGATGAGATTGGCCTCCATATGAGTTGGGGAGCTTTGCGGCGATATTTTTTCCAAGACAGGGCCTTGGGTCTATTTTGATTTTTCTTTGTCTTTTCTTGGGTTTACATGTTGATGGGTTTTTTTCTCTCTCTTGAGAATTTGATAGTTGATTTAAAATTTCAAAGGACTTACTGGTAGAAGGTTACCTGTTTGGCCCTTTCCTTTTTTTCCTGGGGTTGGGATTCTTTCGACCTACTACCTAGGTAAATCCATATTTTTCCTTATTGTGTTCTTCCTCCCCAGGTTTCATAAGACTATTTAATGGTCAATCCTTGAATAGGTGACCATGCTCATGTCATTTTCTGTAGTGAAAGGGTATATTCTCATAATCTATGGCCTGAGCCCATTCTTCATCCTGATATTCTAGGGATGAGGATCCTGGTAGGGATTTGAAAAAAATCATGTAGAAACAAATGTGAGCATAAGAGGTATACATTCTTTGTTAGGCAACTTCTTAAGATTTAACATATTGTCCCAGAGTCTTACCTATGCCGATAAGGATTTCTTCCATCCATAATTCTTGAGGAAGGAAATATAGGCGAATCCATACCGACACAAAAGTGAAGTCCTCCTTTTCTAGGATGAAGAGGTCTATCCAAAATGTTAGATAGATCCCTAACAAATTGAATAAATACATTCCATTTTCGAAGATTTGGTCCTTATCTTCGAGGTTGAAAAAAATAATAGTGAAAAAACCTTTGGAGCTTAGTTGTAGTTCATAGTGGCCTTTGAGGTTCCACAATATCAAACACATAAGATATCACTTAGAGGGCCTATTACGAGGAAAATTACTCTATGGAATGGGGTAAACAACAAGAGATGAAATGACTGCAGAAATTAACTCTAATCCCAAGTATGCTATATAAATGAAAGTTCTAACAAGACAAGATAAATAGCCTACCTCATCTGGACGTTCCATGAAGACCACTGTTGAACATGCAACTCAAAGATTTATACCTTCAACTTTTCATCAAAAACCAATATACACAAGCATATGTTGATAATATATAATGTTAGTACATCAATAGCATAATCCATTAACATTCATAAAAAATTCACCCATGAAATACTAATTCAAATATTTGCAACACATCAATTGGACAAGAAAAGATAATTTCTATTAAAGAATGATCAACAAAAATGAATAAGTGAAAAAATTCTATGTTGGCATGTCTTGGGACCGAGAAACTAAGTCCCTTCCAGTTGGGCCTCCACCACTTCAATCCTCCACCAAAGGCAAGCTCATATAAGAGACACAATGAGGTTCTCCATCAAAGAGGGAAGATCTTGGGGGTTGAACAATGTGTTCAGACTTTAAAGGACAAAGGGATGTAGAATCAATGTGGAGTCAAAAATTTTCCAGAGTATCTTTGCTTTCAAAAGTTGAATTCTCTCTTCTTCCATGGTTTGGATATGGAAAAATTTATAGCCTTCAAATGGAACCGAAGGGCACAGTAAGAACATTTCTAGTATATGGAAGGTCAAGGATCATGGATATCATGACGTGACATGGAAACCCGACACAATTTTTAATTTTGAGCACCAAACTTGATGTACGTGGGTTGTAGTGTTGAAACCTACATATACTCATGTTGTATAACTTGTAGGGTGCGTACATGTGGAAAAATATAATTTTTTTTCTCTGGGAAATGTAAAAGGGGACTTCAAGTCTGCATAGGGAAATGGAAAGGCCCTCTAAGCAAGTTGCATGTGGTGAGGCAAAGCTTGCTATAATAGATTCCCCCTAATGTGTGAGGTCAAAAGAGTATCTATGATGGCCGAAATACATTGTAATTCCCAGAAGCGGTGTAATGGAGACCTATCTGGAAGAAATAGTTGCTCATGATAATATTACAATCTATAATGACTTTGTACACATGGTTGCCAATCTGAATTACACTGCAGATCCATTTGGAAATATACCAAACAGTTGTTCATGGCCATGAATAGGAAATACAAAGTAGATACATTCCATAGGCTCTCATAGTCATGAACAAGGCCTAGTGGAAACTAGTCTCAAAATCAATCTAAAGATATCTGTATACAATGGAGCAAGATATGATCTCCCATGATCACTGAAGTGATATAAGTATTGGTCCATTGAATGATAGAAATATCTCAGGAAAAATGCTACTATAAACTGATGTCTTCATGTATTTTACAAGATCTACCAGAGGCACAATTATACATCATGGGAATAGAGGAGTTGAGGTCAAATACAATGAGACTTTGTTTGATTATGGATCATTAAGGTATATTGTTAACAAATGCGAGACAACCTACCGATAATTAAAGTAGGTATCAAGGCACCGAGTACATTATTACAAGTGTGAATAAAGGTGTTGAGGTCGAACACTTGAATAATTTATTGATCATGATACATTGATGTATTCCCAATTGTTGATGGCAGAAAAACTTTCCACTGATGATTGCAAGCTTCTAGGTACTCTTATGACTATAGGCCTCATTTCTAAAATAGATGATCTGAATTCGATGGAAGAAGACTCGCTGAAAGGATATCATTAAGGCATCTCTCATTAGTCAACACGAGGTACAAATAAATAGCTTGATGATTTGGAGGAACTAGAACGAAAAGTATGTTCACAAACCAATGACCCCGTGTGTCTTTCTCATCCAAGAGATGCAAGTAGTGCATGAAAAATACCCTTTGAATAGCATCCAAAAAGGAAAATTGTTGAAAAAGGAAAGGAAACCACCAATAATGCTAATGGGATCCAAGACATTGCACAAATCCCAATGTGTGAACATATTTCTTATAGTCAAACATAAGGGAAACCCCCCAGTCAATGAGAAATGAGGAGATGTCGATTGTTGGGTTCAAGGTTAGCTACCCGTAATCAAAGTAGGACCAAGGTGCATGTTAGGAATACAACTTCATGTAACTCTGAGACACACTGAGGGTATGGCTGACATGAAAAATCAAAAGTTTTGAGAAATGGTTGACACGGGCTTATAGACTTCCTTTTAATAAGAGCATGAGACAAATGGAGGACTTTGGAAGCATAGACTTGATGATGAAATTTTTTGATGTAGGAGGCATCAATCAAACTCTCCATAGGGACTGGAAGAGTAAACAGTCGAAGGAGTAAACTATAAGTAATGAGATCATCTTCTTAAGGTCATGCTAAACCCAAAATTTGGATGACAAGTGGACTCAAAAGTTTTTTCTTTGTTCAAAGGCAACATGACTGCTAATATGAGATAATATTCTTTTCCTGCACGTATTTTTTTGTTTTTTCATAGGAAAATGAATGCTATGATACAATGGAGGAAACAAGTTTCACGATTAAGAAACTAAATCCAATAGTTGAACATGCCTATTCTTAATGGAAGGAGTTGCATGCCAAATGTATACACTCAGGGGAATATTTCCTCTTAGGGTACATGGTGTCAAGCTACAAAGGATATAAAAAAGGATCTTCTTGGCTATTGATGAAAATTGCTAAGGTAATAGGCTTATAAAGAGAAAGAGGAAACCGAAAATAAGCTCAATACTGCAAGTAGGATAATGGAATGTAATTACAACTTAACTCCAAAGAATGCCCTTTTTCGTAAATTTAGTCCCCTAGGCTCGAAAAAGTATAAAACAATACCCATGAGAACTTTTCTAGCCAATAGTGACTAGAGTATTCATTTTTTGAAATTAGTCTAATTGGTCTAAAAAAGGGTTAAACACAAACCAAATAGATTTCCTTTCAAATCCATTTAACGAGTGTGAAAGAAACAAGTTCACTCGACAATGTTTTTGGTTTTTTTTAAGAGTGTCAGAAAAGAGATTAACTCAGAATCAAGAATGTTGCTCTAAGAAACATATCATGAGGGAGGCTAGGACTCCTATGTAGGACTTCTGTCGAAAATCAGCAACTCACAGGTAGCTCACACAAGCTTGGGAAAACCCAAAGCTTTCCAAGTCGAGGAGGATAAAATACTTGCAGAGGTTACCTTATCTACAATATATCAAAGAATACCACTTATATGGATGGGTGTAGAAGAAGGAAGTCGAGGTTCTGCAAGATCAATCCAATCAAAGGAAACCACCCATGGACTTGGAGGGAGCGTACTCTAAGATATTATAATTCTCCCTTGTTAAGAAGGCACAAGACTAGAAATGCTAACAAAGTGGTTGAAGGATGCATCACCCTCCAAAAGAAGAGTGGGATTGACTAAATATTGCATCGACAATGTCACTTCCTTAGGATTGTCACTCTCCAAGAGAAGAGTTGGATTCACCAAAAATTGCATTGGCATGACCACTTCTTCAACCGTTGGTTGAATAGGATGCGAGACAACATGGTCAAGAGATGCACCACTCCTCAAAAAAAGAGTGGTGTCGACGGAATATTTCATTGGTATGATTATTGTATCAAATAATTAAGGTTGGGAAACCCACTTGACGAATCAGAACCCGAAGGGCCACCTGATAAGGACCATGCTTCTTGTACCCCCTCAATAGTAGGGCACAAACGAGTAAGGTGATATCCTTTTCAAAGCCTACAAAGTAACTTGGGATTACGTCTTATACTTCGAGGATTCTTAATCATATGAATTCCCTCATCATGAATTTCAGTGGTGGGTGACATGCTCCCAACATGACCTCCAGAGGCTAGTATCTCATCACTAACATGACTTGTAGAGGTTGTTTATGAATCCCCAACATGACTAGCAGAGGTTGGTGATGTATGTGCAGTGTGACTAGCAGTGACTAGAGTTGTTCCCTCAACATTACTTGGAGTGGTTGGTTAATGGTTTTCAACAATAATTGTAGAGGTTATTGACCTATCTCCAACATGAATAACATAGATAGGTGATATAATACTAGTATGGTCGATGGAAACACAAAATATGGTTGTTGGTATACCTAAAATATTTCCCTATGATGGACTCTGTAGAGGATTTTTTCTCAATAAGTATCATCAGGAACCCTTCAAATTTGGAAAAACATGGTGAGCACATAACCTCCTAGAGTTGGTTCATAGTGATCTCTATTACATCAATTGTAATTTCCCCTAACTTAACTGAGGAAAATTATTGTATGGAATACACATAAGGATGAAAACTTTCTTTCTCACTAATTTCCTGTAGCTTACTAGATACGATTCATTCACACTTTTAACCAGATTCATATTCATAAAATTAAATGCATCTACATCATTCTAAATCTTCATGAATGGAACTAGTAAACTCATTCACAACAACAAATAAACCATTCACATACATAGAGTTAAGAACAATAATTAAAATCATGAAATAACTCAGAAATATATGAACAGTTATCTTTTAAAACATGTATTCAACAAAATTCATGTTCCACTCAACAATAGAACTGTTGTTATAAATCTCAACAATAAGTCAAACCCTATCTAGGGATATGAATTCACAAAATAGGGGTGCCTCTCATAATCCACTCACATTTCACTATCACACAACCCACTAGTATTCTCCAACAACTATCCTGAAATTCTTTTATCTCTTTTTCTCTTAACCTGCTCGGCCCAAGGAATGTAACCCTTCACTCCTCTTATTCCATTATGAATCTAATTCATTTCTTAGGTTCTATCTATCACAAAAAAGTATGAATCTCCCTAATGGAAACTCAAGTGAAATCAAAGACAAGAAAACTACCAATAACCAACAACAAACACTTTATTTTACAGTGAAACTCTCTTAGGAGATCACTCTTCAGGCCCAACAACCTGGTTATTCAATTTCCAACTCCAAAACATTCCACATACACTCCAACATGCCCCTAAATTCACTCTCCTCCTTTCTCTAGCTCCGGTGCTATCTTTACCTACTCCTTGATTGTTGCTCATCCCAAAATTGAATGCGAAAATATGCCTAATTCCCCCATATCAATTTCCTCTATTTTCTCAAGACAATTTTCTGCTCACTTTACCAAAGGCTCATTATGCTTCATCCCCATGCTTCCAATAACTATGGGATGTGACTTTGAGACCAAACCTCTTACATGAGTATAATAATTGGGCTATCATACACTTAAATGCAAATATAAGGTTTCCCAACCAAATGATTCTTTAAAATTAAAAAATATAGGTTTGGATTACCCATAAACTATTTCCCCCTTGGGTCCCTCTTAAAAAATAGCTAGGAATCCTCCTCATTTTTGAATCAATCATCTACCATCTCTATCCATATTCCCAACAGGTGGTATAACATTATATTTCTTCAATTAAAAAATAAAAAAAATCCATATTACACCGCTTGGCCATAACCACATTCATATCTACATCATACATTAATTAAACTATGGATTATTGATATGCCACAAGCGTGCATATGAAGATGGTGCACTACTTTTATGGAGGGCGTACTTCAGGAAAACCAACAAACACTCTTACAAGGAGGGTGCACTGTATTCACTTAGTGAGCACTTCATAAAACACTAGCCAACAATCCTTCTGGAAACGAATAGAGAGGGCACACCAGTCTGGTTAATGTGCAGTAAATATACACGCTCACACACAACAAATGCTAAACAAAGAAGAGAGGAAAATATATGGAAAAATTTATCAAATCTATTAGAGAGAAAATGTCCCCTTTAATAATGTAGGGTGACTTCTTGCAATGGTAATTGTTTGTTTATTTTTTCAATTCTCTGGGCATTCAGAATCATGAGAGTAGTTTCCTGAAGTAATGAACTAACCAAAACTCACTAACAACTTATTTTATATATATCCTTTCTCACTATACTAGTGAAGGATTTATTACAAATATATAAACTGACTAACACTGACACAAATCATAAATTAACATAGTAAACACTATTTTAGAATGACTTTCTTACAAGATTGGCGAGATTAAATTACAATAGAAGTTTATGAGTGAATATTGATCTTCTTATACTAGTTATCCAAGGAAGGGGGATGCCCTTCTTGGTGGCCCAATTCCTCCCCGTTTAGATACATAAGCATCCATGCTTCTGCCACCAACTGAGAAAACATTTGCTGCACTATCTCAACTGTCATCCACCTACCATGTGCTAGAGTTTGGCACTATTTACCGACCAGGTATGAAGCATAATGTTTCTTAGCATGATCTTGTGTTACTTGCAAGGAAGTTTCAATTGGAGTCTTTTGCTGTGAAAAATTATGAACGCCACTATGGTCATCCCGTTGTCCTCGATGTTGATGTATTGAGACCAATGGTGCCAAAATGATAGGAATATTTATGGGCTCTAGAGATTGAAATCCAATATAGACCTTGAAAGGTGAGAAGCCAATAGAAGAGTGTGTGGCTCTGTTGTAATGGTTCCACTTCTCCAAATCCTACATCAAGATGTAAAACTCTTTGGCATACATTGTATATGTTAATTTGGTTGCAGAAAGAGTTTCAAATTGGTATGTCATTGGGTGACCTCCCTGTCTATGTACTGCTCCAATAGAAAACTCAGAGGAATCCTTACATAGATATGTTGGTTTCATGCACACTTGATAATATCTTTATGTCAAATCCATCTTGGTGAAGAATGAGGCCCCTTGTAAGTTATCGAGAAAATTTTCAATCTAGGGTAAGAGATAGCAATATTTAATTTTTGCTTGGATGAGCACATGGTAAGAAGTAACGAGAAGAAATTTGGTAGTCTCCTACTTTGTAATAATTAAATCTAGAGAGGTGTGGGGGAAGGAGGAGGATTGACGATGGCCATATTTGAGGAATTGATCCATTTTTCATTCAATATCGATAGTTTCTAGGTCGAGATGAGGGGGCATTGGGAAATGATGCATCATGAATGAGATCGATGGAGTGTGAAATGGCTCGATAGGGTGGGAGACTGAGAGACATTTGCAAATTCTAGGAGGAGAGGGAGTATGGCAGGAGGTGTTGTATTAGTGAGGTTCTCGAGCTTAACATGGTGGGCCAAACATAGAGAAACATCTTTGTGGTGAATGACATCGTTAGTTTCTTCTTTCCAAGGATGTGTCTGGGTGGAAGTGTGAGGCGTTGAAGCAATCAAATAGGTGTGTCCTTCATGATGAATATTGTACTGATGGAATTCATCATGGTACATGGCTTGGTGATCTTGTTGGTATGGGAGACCTAGAAAGAGGTCAGCACAGTCTAAAGGTGAAACACCATAGACCACGGTGTCCCAGAATGGGCCAATGGAGAAAGTTATTGTATAGCACCGGGTGATAGTGATGTGGGGTCCTCCCTTTTGTACCCATCCAAGTTGATAGGGATCTGAGTGGGTGGTGGTAGGAAGTTGCATATGTTGGACTAATTCTTAGAAGACTAGATTATTTTGGATGCCATTTTCCAAAATGAGAGTATCAAGTTTATGTTTGATTTGGAATTCATACATAAAGAGAGGAGCCTTAGTGCGACCTGGTTCAGGTGTAGTCATGAGAATGAGGGATGGGTTCGCGTCGATGGGGTTGGCAAGAGAGGAAATTTCTGGTTGTTGGGGAAACTCAGTGGGTGTGACCTCTGCAACTAAGTTCTGATGGTGGTAGATATATTTAATGGCTCGACAGTTGACAAACTTGTGGGAGTTGGTCTTGTGAAAGGTAAACCAAACCATATTTTTGGTCGTTGATGAGGAAGAAGGATAAGGTTGAGGATGAGAAGGAAGAGGGTTGGAAGACTGGGTTAAATTTAGAGGACATCAGATTTGAGGGGATAGCTTACATTCTATGGAAAATGCCCATAAGAACGCCTTGTCCAGAGAGGATCTTTCAAAAATATCAACTCCATGATGAAGAGGAAACAAAAGACCAGAATTAAATTTGATTATTAATACCTTGTTGGGATCGTTGTTATGGAGTTGTATGCGCAACTTGTAGAAGAATTCAATGTAGCCTTGTATGGACCGAGTTGAAAGATGGTGGAGCTACAACCACTTGGACAAAAGAATTTGGAGATAACATCGGGGATAGAAGTGTTGATGCAAGGCATGACAGAAAGCGTCCCAAGAAGAAATACAACTAGTTGTCAAAGACTGTGGTGTACCGAGCTCCACAACCAATTAAGACTATTCCAATTGAGTGTCCCAAAATGTTTGAGCGATCCCTTCTAGTTGCAGGTTGTCGATCTGTAATTTAGTGGATTCTTCCATCTTGAGGGAAGTCTTGAATTATTTGAAGAGGCTACAGATCCAGGAATCGACCATCTCGCCATTAATTTTCCCAACGAACTTTGGTAACTAAAAATGTGCGTCTAGCTACATGGTCATTGGAGTCCAACGTTGTTGGATTGAAGTAATTCATGGAGGGCCAATGCCAATTCTTCAACTAGATTTGATGTGGATGAACTGGAATCCCCACTAGAGACTTCTCTTCGGGCCGACATGGCTTGAAAGAACGGAAGAGAGGGAATATATCCTCTTGAAAGAAGAAGTGTGAGCTGCCAAAGGGGGCCCTGAGGAGTGTGCGCGAGGAACCCTGAGAATTTCACAAATGTTGCATCAGTGTAGATGCATAGAAGAACCCTGAGAAACGAGAAAAGGATGCTCAGATCAAGAGTGTGTACAAATTAGTTGAAGAACATAAAAACAAATTGTGAAATTGGTGGATGTTTTCTTCATCTTCTCCTTCTTCAATCCGTGTGGAAGCTTCCACAAGGCAACCGATATCATATCATTTTTTATTCAACGAGAGTACATATGATGATGGTGCAATACTCTTATGGAGGATGCACTTCGGGAAAACCAGAAAACACTCTTACAAGGAGGGCGAACTGTATTCACTTAGTGTGCACTTCATAAAATGCTAGCCAAAAATCTTTATGGAAATGAATAGAGAGGGCGCATCCATATAATTGGTGCGCAGTAAACATACACACTCATACACAACAAACGCTAAATAGGGAAGAGAGGAAATGATGTGGAAAACTTCATCAAATCTACTAGAGAAAAAACGTCTCCTTTAATAATGCAACATGACTTCCTTGTGACATAATAATAGTGGGGATGTTACATTCCCCCTTCCCTACAATTTTTCACCATCCTCCATGTACAACACCATGTTGAAATACATATTACATCACAATGCTTTAAAAATAAAACAAAATTCTGCATTTTTTTCTCTCCAACAATAGTCCCAACCGTAATTGTTCTTCTCATCTTGTTGACCCAAGGAATTCACCCCATTCACTTCCTTTAGTCCATTGGGTTGAAAGATTCTTTTATCAAGGATATTAGCGTAGGTGACCAAGAATTTTTGAGATGTGGTTCTGGAAACTAGCAGCCCAAAAATGGAGTGTTGCATTTTTAGCTTCTATTTTCTTGAAAATTAGAAAACATTTGCAGGTATTCCTACCACATAGTTTCTTCATACTTCCATGTTGCACCTTCGGAACCGTAGCAATTCCATTGAAGCCTTACCATATCTGTGCATTTGTTCCTGAGCACTTTGGCTTTTTGGTCTAATGCATACCGGTAAATCCGCTTCATGTTCCACGTGGATCACAATCCAGTCAATTGGTTGGTTATGTTGAGGCACATATTTCTTTACTAATGATACATCAAATTCATTAATGCATGAAATGATAGAATATATGCAATTGGCCGCATCTTGTCTAAATATTTCGAAAGGCCCACAAAATATTTTTGCCAACTTTGGGCAACAACCCAATCTTATCGAACATATTTTCCCTTTCACTTTTATCAAAACATATTTACCCACCTTAAAACCTTGGGAAATTTTGTTCTTGTATGGATAACTTTTATGTTTGTCCGCATTTAAATTCTCTTGATTTTTTCCATCTTATCTTCCATTTCTTGCAACAAATATATCCCAATGACAGCTTTGTCTTCTAGGTTATCCCAACTTGTTCGTGTTACACTTCTTTCCATACAACTCTTCAAATGGGTTCACTTTTAATGAGGCTTGATACCCATTAATTGTAAGCAATCTCTACTAAGTGGGTATATAGTCTTCCCATTTTCATGGTTAGTCCATCACATATAGAGTGAGCATGTCTTAAATTATCCTATTGGTCATCTCTATTTTTCTATCTGATTTATATGTTGTACTAAGATTTAGATTTCTCTGAAAGCCTTCAAACAATCCTTGATAGAATTTGGATGTAAATTTGGAAATCTTTGTTTGAAACTATTTCCTTAGACACTCTACATAGATTTCTTATGTTGAGAGGTGATTGACATTTGTGACTCAAAAAACATGGCGTACAAACTAACTTATGAAAAGAGACTCCTACGGAAAATAAATGTGGGGACAACCATTGATTATCTAGAGGCAGTACCATAAGGGGACCACCTCCTTTTATGACTACTAACCTTCTATGCTCCTGTGCTCTGTTTTCTGTCTCTGAATTGGTTTGCTTTCCTGCGACAACAGAAGCCCGAATGGCTGTAGCTACTTCTCCTTCTGCTACCAACGCTAACGATTCGAATCGATCAACAGGTACGAATCATAGTACTGAGTTTCCACAACAAATTGAATTTTACATTCAGTCTTCGCAATCTTCTAACTCTTTGATAATATATCTATTTTTATAATTTTCGAGCTGCATCGATTGAAGCTCGTGAAGGTGCGTGGATCAAGGTTTCGATGAAAATAATGAAATTGAGGGAAATAATAGAAACAGCTTCCTCTCCCACTCCATGTCCAAAGACTCCGATTCTCTTTTCTCTTGACTATACACTTGATATATTAATTTATGTGGAAATTCAATTTAGGAAAAAATTATAGGCAATATTATTGATTTTTTTCTTATTCAAGAAAGAATTACAATAATTTTTAAAAACATACAACCATTCTCTCATCTCACAATGTACTAACTTGCACTCCATTATAATCTAACTCTATAGATATATTAGTATATATAATATCTATCAGTCATTTACACGAACTATAATAAATAAATCACATAATTATACAAACAGTTAATAAATAAATTATATGCATATGCATGTCATCACATGAAAAAATTAATTAGCATGTTTCCAACACCCCACCTAAATTATCCGTCGCCATCCTAAACCTAATGCGCCAGACATGCATTCTAGTCGTCCCCCGAATGAAATTGACTCGTTTTTCGTTTCGTAGTTATTGTTATTGCTGGATTGTGCTGCAAACAGTCTTCTTAAATATTGCTGGATTGTGCTGCAAACAGTCTTCTTAAAGGGTTGCGACTTTGGATATGGTTTCGGTATATCTGAGTTCGAGTGTCATGCAATGTCTACGACATATTTGTTTACATACGGAATTAACATGTTTTTTAAATAGTGCGTAGACTTTTTCATTTATGAATGGAGAGTTTTCTAATTTTACTTTGATGTACCAATGTTAATGTTCTAGAGCTTTATATTTCAATTACTCATTTTAACATTAATAAATTTACACATTAAGATTTGCAATTATATATATCTGATTGAGTTTGTGGTTAATATTGAATTCAAGATATTTATATGAAAATATCTTTTTTAAATTATTGTTGTTATATGTAAAATTATTCTAGTTGATTCTTTTGGATTTAATTATTCTTGTTGTTGTTAATGTTTATAGACATGTCCATGTTAGAGTACAAATTCTTGAAAATTATTAATTGCTTATCTAAGTCATAAACACTCTTTTTCATAAGAACAATATCATCAATATAAAAGAAGATGATGACTATATATATATATAT